>OZ024837.1:42630017-42940431 GCA_964016985.1 Anodontia alba | reverse complement strand
CGGGTGGGTGGAGGGGGGGGGGATAGCAATCATAGTTTGCATAGGGATTACTATCCTCTCAAAGCTGTGGAGTAGGGGGCAATGCGGTCACTGTGGGTATAGGGATAACTAGTTTCTCGCAATAGCGGCCACAGAGTTTGCATAGGGATCATTATCCTCTCTGCGGTACGGGAAAGGGGACATTAGCGGTCATAAAATGGACATAGAGATCACTAAACTTCCAGAGCTGCGGGGAGGGATTTGCATAGGAATCATTATCCTCTTAGTGCTGGGGGGGCGGGGCATCGCGGCCATAGTCAGTATAGGGATCATTATTCTCAGCGCTGTGGGGGAGGAACAGTAGTGAAAAAATATAGCTAATTTCACATTGCTTTTAGGTTTACCTCATCATCCGCCATAGCGCTGAAATGATAGTGATTCCTATGCCCACTCTATGACCGTATCGCCCCTCCCCCGTACCTCTGAGACGATAGTGATCCTCCTCCCCCATAGCGCTGAGACGATAGTGATCCTCCTCCCCCGTAGCGCTGAGACGATAGTGATCCTTCTCCCCCGTAGCGCTGAGAGGGTAGTTATCTCCTCCGTAGCGTTGACAGGATAGTGATTCATATGCCCATTCTACGACCGTTTTTGCCTTCTGTCCCGTAGCGCGGAGAGGATAATGATCCTCCTCCTCCGTAGCGCTGACAGGATAGTGATTCATATGCCCATTCTACGACCGCTTTTGCCTTCTGTCCCGTAGCGCTGTGAGGGTAGTGATCCTCCTCCCCGTAGCGCTGATAGTGATCCATATGCCCATTCTACGACCGTTTTTGCCTTCTGTCCCGTAGCGCTGTGAGGGTAGTGATCCTCCTCCTCCGTGGGTTCATTTCAGCAAATTTCTGCTAACTAAAACACACCGCAGTGATGCCCCTGCCAATTTTGGACTGGTTCACGCTATTTTCTCAAGCCAAGAATGAACGTTATTAGTAAATTATGTGAAGTAGTCTGCACTGTAGGGAAAATACTCTATTTGGGTACAGGGAACTAATTATTTTTCCCATAGAGCTCCATAGTAATTTCACCCTTTTTCGTCGTTAAGAGTTCGTTTCTGGGTAAGGGGGGCTTGCAAATTTTTAGTTCAAAGACCAGGCTTAGTACATCAAAATAAATAAGAAGAAACACTACTGTCACCAGCACTTTCTGGGACTTTTTGGAGGCTGAATGTAGCAACCCCTCAATTGGCAGGTATCAAAAATTGAAACTTTGCACCACTTCTTCTTTTGGCTCCAGCAAACACAAACAGAAACATTTATTCTTTGAAACAATCGGGAAATTACACACAAACATTTTTTCTTCAAATAAGAATAATGAGTTTTAATTCATCTTTATTATTAGCCAATCACAGGTCGTCTTACACAAAACTGCCCTTGGTTTCCCTACACTTTTTTTGTACACCAATCAGCAGTCATGACACAATTGGTTCCTGTTCCCAGTTCAAAGTGAACCCTATGAAAAGAACCTGAGGGACCTTTCCAATAAGCACTTCAGTGACGACATATTAGCACACGATAAAGGATTGTCTTGCTACAGTACATGATTAGCATACACCAATGTATGGCTTGCGGCAGGGAAATATTAGCACACGACAAAAGATTACCTTGCAGCAGTTTATGATAGCATGCAACAACGTATGGCTTGCGGCAGGGAAATATTAGCACACGACAAAAGATTACCTTGCAGCAGTTTATGATAGCATGCAACAACGTATGGCTTACAGCAGGGAAATATAAGCATATGCTAAAATATTAACTTGCTGCATTTTATGGTTAGCACACAGCAAAGTATATGACTATCAGAGGAGAAATATCAGCCCACGATGAAATATTACCTTGCTGCAGTATACGATTACATACAACAACGTTTGGCTTTACGGAAGGTAAATATTAGCACAGGATAAAATGTTAGCTTGCTGCAGTGTATGATTAAGAGACAGCAACGTATGGCTTGCAGCAAGGGAAATATTAGCACACGAAAACACATTAATTTGCTACAGTTTAAGATTTATAATAGCATACAACAACATACGGGACCGTCTTTGGTGGCGCGGCGCCATTGGATGCGCGTCCGCCTGGTGATCAGCAGGTTGCGTTCGACGCCCCCCCCCCCTCCTCCCAAACTCTCGGGGTCGGCAACATTCTTTCCTGGAGACTTGATTATGAAATATTTTCTACTGTCATTCTCTCCCTTCCGCAGATTCAAGAAGGAAGGTTGTCAGTTTCTGGCGAAAGAGTGTGCACAATACTGGTTATCCGCTTAGAGGACTAAACCTGCCCAGTAAACGTGTGGTTAGGTAAACTGACAGCGCTCGAAATGACCACACTGGGTTGACTGGGCGGTAAAGCCTCAACACAAACATACAATAACGTATGTCTTGCAGCAGGGAATAATGAGCACACTTGCTCCAGCAAACGATCAGCATACAACAATGTGTAATCACGAAAACACACCTATATAATTTTGACCCCCTTAAACCCCACTTTTATATAGTAAAACTGGGGTTTACAGGGGTATACATTATTTTTCTTATTTCTGCTCAAAACATAGATTGTGGGTACTCGTTAGAACCGCCTCGCCGAGGCGGTTCTAACGAGTACCCACAATCTATGTTTTGAACAGAAATACGAAAAATATCTGAATTTTTTATATAAAAAAAAAAAATCCTTTTTTTGATTGTAAAATTTTCAATATATTTGAATAGGCGTGTTCCCGTAATGAAATGTTAGCACCTGATAAAAGATTGCATTGCTGCAGTTAATGATTATCATACGGCAACGTATGGCTATCAGAAGGGAAACATTATCATGCCTTAAAGATAACCTTGCTGCAGTTTATAAGCATTACAACAACGTATGGCTTGCAACAGGACAATAATAGTACAATATTAAAAATTACAGTGCTGCAGTACACCATTAGCAAACAAGAACATATAAATATAAGCACACGATAAAAGATTATTGTGCTGCAGCACATGATTAGCAGACAACAATGTATGGTTTGCAACAGCGAAATACTAGCACACGGTTAAAGATTACCTAGCCGCAGTTTATGACAAGCATACAACAACGTTCTAAACAGGTCCTAATTTCCATGACACAGGCTTTCAGTATATATATGGTATTGATGTGTGTGTGTGTGTGTGTGTGTGTGTGTGTGTGTGTGTGTGTGTGTGTGTGTGTGTGTGTGTGTGTGTGTGTGTGTGTTGTTGTTGTTGTTGTTTGTTGTTATTGTTGTTTTAATTTGTTTGTTGTTGTTGTTGTTTTGCAAACTTTTAGCCGTATATGTTTCAGTATCGATATCTTTTATTTATACCACACCCTTGTATAATTTAAAATATGATTGTTCAGACGTTTTTTATTAAACCAATCAAACCGTAGTTATTGTGTTGTGTTTAGCAAGTTTGTCAGTTCGGTATTTTATTTTTGTTTGTTTGTTTATTTAATAGTTTATTGATATTATTTTTCCATTTAGCACCCTTTGCCATAGAAAAAGTGATTCTTGATTAGAATATGGACTGAAACACTTTATAAATACTTGAATGGCAACTTTGAGCTTACGATACTTCTAATAGAGACAGGACCGAAGATCAGATACCATTTCTGGCATTTCACTAAATATGATGAGTGAGGCTTGAAAAAGAAGGCTGAAAATATGGCAAGTATTTTTTTTAAAACAACAAAAATCTTGTGACGCTTTAATAGTCAGTGATAACAACTCATTCGCATTCATGATAATCTTGTTCGCACCACCCCCACCCCCCCCCCCCTCCCCCACACTCCTCTATCAGTACTATCAGTGATCAGTGCTTTGGGTCAAGGTGTTGATTAAGTGAGATTAATGCTATAAACTTGAACTTTTGAACGCAGCCCAGGTAAATTCGTTCTAGCTAGACGGGTTCTGCTGAAACTCTTGGCGAAAAACGATTACCTGATCAGGCAGTGCATATGTTAACCCTTGCCCTGCTGAATAAATTAAGATGCCACACCCACTTGTGATTTTCAGCCAATCAGATTACTTGATCAAGGTTGTTGATAGAAATTCACCTACTTAATGACAAACAGTGCAGATCCAGATCAGTTGGCTTCTTCTTCAGAAGCCAACTGATCTGGATTTGCACTGTTTGCAAATTAAGGGTTAAGTCGTTTCCTTTTTGATGCGGCTTGTATCTGATTATTTGCTCCGTCTCAGCAGTAAGAAACTAGTTGTCCTTCTATACGCTATCACTATTGAAGATTAGTGACAATAGAAGGAAAATGACGTCGCGAACAGCAAACATAAGTTCAGCTATAGAGTGTGTATAATATATGTATTTTACTTTATTGAAAGGCTGGCACACTGTCGGATTTTATCAGACAAGATCATATTGTGTCATGGCAAACGAAACGATTTTTTTAAATGTTTTTTTTTTTTTTTTTTTTTTTTTTTACCAGTGAACGATTCACATATGTATTTACTTCTAGCAACCCATAAAAGGATCATTAGCAAACAATGTAGATCACTGGCAAACTGGTGTTTTATGTAGCACCGCGTATCTGGTGTTTACACGATTTGCTTTACGCTTAGCACTTGGTAAAAATTTCAGCACACGACATTTTGAAATATTTTGCTTATTTTTTTTTTTTTTTCTTCAGAAAAAAAGGCTTCGACATTTCATACAATTTGCATGGAACATCAAAGCCTTTTTTCTAAGAAAAATAAGAAAAATATTTTTCGTTTGCTGAATTTGTCCGGGGTGCAACATACTATAGATATGTTTAAACCAATGCATTACAGGAATTCTAAAAAAAATATAGAAACAAACTAGGAACCCATTAAATTGGAAACAGAGAACTATCCAAGTTGTGCGATAGAAGAGTTCATATTGCATTCATGGGTTAAATGCAACGAAATGGGACGACAGGAAGGGAACCACTCCAACGGCAGCGTTTTGGATGAAACTGGACAGCAGGTGACGAGTGCAGCCTTCCGTGCGATAGGTATATCAATGATTATTTTATTCTGCCTGGCACTTGCAGAAAATATTATGGTGCTTCTTGTATACAGGAGAACTAGAAAACTTCATTCAAAAACAAATATTTGGATAGTATCACTTGTCATCTGTGATTTGCTCATTGTCATAAACGCCTTTCCTTTCGTGATCGTATCAAGTTTTGCGGAGGAATACGTTTTTGGAACTACAGGGTGTAAATGGGACGGTTTTATTATCACTCTTCTTGGAACAACATCAATCTTTCTTCTGACAGGTCTTTCAATTCACCGGTATATAATTATTTTCAGTTCTCATAAACATCGAAGGATTGGGAAATCAAACTTGTTAAGTGCCATTTTAATTTGTTTCCTGTTCGGACTATTTTGGGCCATAGTGCCGTTAGTTGGATGGGGTTCATACGCGTTGGAAGGAGTACGAATCTCGTGTGCACCCGACTGGAGGTCTCAAACTGTTTCGAACCAGTCCTACACTTTGTGTTTGTTTACATTTGTATTGTTCATTCCGTGTGTATTGCTGGCATTCTGCTACATGAGGATTATATGTAAGGTAAGTATTTTGTTTCTTCGAGTTGGAATTTTACGGCCCTGTCAACACAGTTAAGGGTCTTTTTGAGCCCGTCACTTTACCCACAAAACCTTTTCCTGGGTGGCCTAGCCCAGCGGGCACAAAGCGTTGAGACAACATCGGATCAATGTCGATGTGACGTCATCACGTTGCATCGACGTTGATGCGACGTAATATACACGTCATGTGTCCCGCTGAGAACAAGGAATACACTCACAAAACTAAAAAAAAACAGCTGAAATGTCGAGTTTTCTGGGCCGGACTAGCTAGTCTCTAGCTAAACCTAACGAAATATATTGACATTCACTATTCTCTATGCTATTTCAGCAGACTACAAATTGGAGATATGCTAATTTTACCCAGAAAATAGGTTTTGACACCATGCAAATTGTCCCCTTATCTACTGTAACCTTTGAAAAAGTCAAATTTACTACCTGCTGACTTGTGTAAATCCTACTGGTTGAGTGGCAAACAGTGTATACCCTGATCAGATGCCACGTTCTTTGACTTCTGATTTGGGTGAACACTGTTTGCTCAATCCTTAGGGTAAATACGAGAAAAAAATCTTTAATACAGATCTCTCCATAAATTAATTGTTCCTGATGTTTGAGGGACATTTAAATTATTAAAATATTGTTTTCCTTTGTGCGGGCGGCTGTGAAAAGGGACCTTAGAACATATGCGAACAGAGAAGATCATGACCAGTCTATTCGCTTACACAATGTAGGGACCTTATAGAAGATATGGGACTAATAGCGGAGTTCGTGACTCGACGTTTGGCTGTGCAAACTGTCCAGCTAGCATTCCTTATAAATCTATAGGGGGCCGTTATCGGCCCGTCAGAGTAGCTGACGGGCCGATAACGGCCCGCTATAGATTTATAAAGAATGCTTACTGGGTGGTCAGGGGCTTCGCTATTTGTATATGCCTTAAGGGTCTTTTATCAGCCGGCTACGCCCTGCAATAACGGCTGGGATGCCAATACCGCAACTCGGGTGTAATATGCAACATATTGTGCAATATACAAAATGTTGACTTGTGAAAAAGGACTAGAATTTTTTGGCGAAAAGGGCCCTTTCAAATAGTCGTTATTATTATTATTATTATTATTATTATTATTATTATTATTACTGTTGTTGTTGTTGTTGTTATTATTGCTGTTTTGATGAAAAACAGAATAAATTCATAGTACGTACCAAGGATGAAAGTACTTTTGTTTGCAGATTTATGTACTTTCGTATTGTCATCGTTGAGACCATTCAGACACAATATTTTTACAATACAATACAATACAATACAATACAAATTCTTTATTGGCATGAAACATATTACAACGCTTTTTGACAAATATATACACTTCAAGCGAGTGCGTACATATTTCAACATATACATGATAGTTATCAAGACGCAACAACATATGATGCTCAACGCACGAAAAGGGCCCTACGCAATTTACGAACACGCAGGTCCAAATCAGCCCGCGCATTCGCGCAGGCCGACCCGGGCCCTCGTTGTCCGCCGCTCGCTTATGCCAACGCTGTCCCACGTTTTGCATAATGTGATCTATAAAAATGCAAGCATAGCGTTGATTAAAACTTCTCATAGAATCGAATACCCTGACATTGTAACATCATACCAAATTTCGTCTCTTTAGAGCAAAATAAATAAATTTCGCGATGTTATTTATCAATGTCCTCGATTTTGTTTGCATGATAATTTTGAATTTAGTTATTGTAAGCCATCTACAGTAATATGCTGACAAGTATTTCCGACGGATATCTACATAGTGGGGGCAGATCATTAAAAAATGGCATTCATTTTCGATACTTCTCATAATACAAAATACACAAAATCTTTCTTCTTTTGGAATGCCAGTGTAACGACCTGTTTCAATGTAAAGAGGATGTGAGCTTAATCTAAAACGGCTTAATGCAAATTTAGGTTGTTTAATGTTGTCGAGGTATGGTTCCTGTTCTGTATCTACTTTGAAGATGCAATAAGACTGTAATTTCGTGGATGTATTAATTGACATCATTAATTCTTGATTAGTACTATCAAGTAATCTTTGTTTTATTTCATTATAAGTACATGTAATTTTATCCAAACTTTGATAATTCCAAACAAATAGATAAATCCTAAGTTTTCAAGCATATGTTTAACTTGATCTGCCCAATTTAAACCATTATAAGTACAGCCATTTATGTCATCGTTAAATAGGAAATCATATACATTTCTAAGAAGAATGTTATCGGTTTGAAGGATTTTCATCCAGTATCTAAGAATTCGCAGCTTCCTATAAATTATCAAAGGATGTCTACCTAATTCACAATATAATGCAGCTAAGTGTGTAGACTTCTTGACGCCTAGTACATGTAGGCTTCTGCAAAACTGTGTATGTATGCGCTCAATATCAGACCCCCATGAAAGCCCCAGATTTGGTTTAAACATATTTTATTTGTATAATTTCAATATAATAATATAAACTAGTACAAACATTGATAATTTATACAAATGGGATTCAGAAGAAAGTCGAAAGACTTGTATTAATCTGTATCCCGATGTGTAATCATCAAAGCTTACAATAACAATAGCAATACGTGATTTGAACAACTTACAGCTTAATTAATTGTACTATTTTACATGTTAAACCATGCATCAGAATAAGCAGAAGTATCCAAGAACTGAGCCTACTAGACTGTCGAAAAGTTTAAACGTATCTTTATTTTTCACAATCATGTCTTGAAATAACCTGTTTAAATTATGTAAAGCGAAAGATCCATATTAGGCCCCCCTCCACCCCCCCCCCCCACCCACCCCCAACTCACCCCCATCCCCTTAAAATTGTATCATATTTATAAAGTCCTTTTTCGGTACCCGATAGCCCGTTTCGGTCATTTTCGGTAGAAAAAGTCTCTTTCAGTGTTTAGTAGGACCGCGACTCAGGTTACACTGTTTGCTCAACGCTGGAGATTTTGTGCACATCACGAAAACATGCCTATATAATTTTGACCCCCTTAAACCCCATTTTTATATAGAAAACTGGGATTTATAAGGGGTATACATTATTTTTCTTATTTCTGCTCAAAAACATAGATGAACGAGTACCCACATTCTATGTTTTGATCAGAAATATGAAAAATATCAGAGGTTTTTTTTTATCTGAAAATTTTCAGTTTTTAGAGGTGAAATTTTCTATATATTTGAATAGGCGTGTTTTCGTAATGATTTTACTGGAGTATGCATAAGTATTAGTCCGCCAATATCGTACTCTATACGACTAAAACCTTATTTCCTCAAAAGTTTGAAGTTTTCTTGGTTTTGCTTATTTATTAGCAACATAGTTTATAGAGCTAAGGCTACTGTCATTGGATATAAACTATGTACATTGGCGTAGCCAGAACGGAACTATTTTTACGCATACCCGGGAAAAATCTTGAAAACTATGCCTAGAATCGCTTCCATAATAGGGGCTACTCTTAGAGGAAAGAATTTGCTCTTTCCTTTAAGAGTAGCCCCTATAGCAAAGAACCAAAGATTGTATGTAAATGCCACTTTATGATAAATATTTTTCTTACACATGTTACACACATGCGTAATGTGCTAGTGAGCGCTACGCATGTGTATGTACACTATAGTGACCTACAGGGAAATGTTTTAAGGTCGTTACACAACACTAACATCAACAGTAATGATAACAAATGGAAGTACGAATCACATCTGACGATTGATTACAAAGACATGGCTCTGGATAGTCAAACAAACAGCTTTTGCACTGTAACTTTCTATTAAGACTACGTGAGTAGCAGCACCTCTCTCCCCACCAACCCCCCCCCCGCCACCCCCGGTCACCACCACCACTACCACTACCACCACCACCACCAAACCTCCACCCTACCTATCCCTCTCCTTTCAGATGACACTAATATGATGTCGACACACCATCACTATAGTGTTTTAGTCCTAATATGAACATAATCTGACCAGTTTTTACACTGCTAGGTAGACAATACACATGAAATGTCAATACTTATTTTCTATGACAAATAAAAAATAAAATAGAATAGAATGCCTCTTCTAAAAACTTTGCACTTTAAGTGTTAACAATTAATTGTCTATTTCCGTAACCAATTATGGCCATATTCTTGAATCTAGCTGTTAAATATTTTATCTTGGTCAGTGATCGTTTTTCGTGAAATGTATTGTAAACAGAGAGGCTAAAATTGTTATCACATGGAATAATATGCGATTTGCAATTGACAAAATATTTATTATGGTTCAAGTCTAGCTTGGAAGTGAAATGTGCTGTAAAAGAGAGGTAAAATGGTCATCACTGGTGCATTGATAAACAGAACAGAACAGAACAGAAATTTTATTCAGACTTAAACTATATAGTTTTTCGTCTTTCACAACATATAATCGTAATAAAGCAGTTCTGTTTTCAAAAACAAATACAAAGTTAGCACCAAGTATTGTATTTTTTACGCTGTAGAATAGAGTTGGGGTAGAGTAAAGAAAAGAAATATTAGTACAGAAAATAATCCAGAATTAATTATTATTAAATGTTCTCGTGATGTTTGATATTCAGCAGATTTAGGCAGTATTCAAGTATATAACTGATGCACAAAGTATGGAAGTGTTCCCCGTCATAATTGAGTCTGGTCCGCGCAACGAAGAACCCTAACAAGCTACGCGACAGCGCCTTCCGATAAGGGACCTTCCTACGCGATAAAATATTTGTTATGGTTCACCCAATCAAATGATAACTATTCTAGTTTGTTCAGTAAACTTTTTGTATTGAAATATGTTGTAAAAAGGGGGAAAAATGGTCATCACCGGGATTATTGTACACATTCACAAAATAATTACTGCAATTCATCCAGTCAAATTCCTCAGATTTTCAGTTATAAAGACTTGATATTAAGGCTGGCTCATCGGAGCTGAAAAGATAATCGATTATCAGTCCTGCCATTGTGATCGATAATCGATTAGTAATCACTGAAGATTTGGTCGTAATTTTACCTATCATTTTTACCTAATTTTACATACCATTTGTAATACTTTATTGTATGTATTTGGTCAGACAGGCCTAAGCAAACGCGGCGTCTCATCAGGGTCTACACTGTTTGCCACTCATCCAGCTACTTTTAGACAAACAGTGGGTATAAACTGTACTTGTTCAAATTTTAGATTAAGTATGGTAAAGAGTTTAGGTGTCTGAATACTAAGGGTAAATACGGTAAAGTAACAAACACCGAAATCTAATGATCGATTATTAGCAAATCAGTTATGATAATCATTTTGTGGTTTATCGATCAGTTAATCGATAAACCCATTAATTGTGCCAGTTTTACTTGATATACTTGATGCAGTTTCTGCCATTCTTTGGAAGGGGACAATTTAGTGAATCCTGCACACCAAACCCCTTCTCAAAAGTGATCTACTCGAAAATGAAAGAATTTACCCCCACCCCCACCCCTTGGTAGCACTTAGTTTTTAGACATTCCATGGCGGATTGTCTCTTGCACAGAGATTTGCTAACTCATTTTTTTTCGTAGACAAACCTCTTAATTGAAACCGAGTGGAAATTGTAAGCGCTGATAGTTGAGCGTATATGGCGGAGTGTGGCACCCCAATGGCTCGAACATCTTTGGGACCGTGGAAATTTATTCGAGACATGAGTAGTTCGAGTCACCGAGGGTTAATCATGGCGCCATGTCAGGAAGCAAATTGTGATAATTATGGTATCTTGAGAGTACTCGTTAGAATCGCCTCGAGAAGGCGACTCTAATTACACACATACAATTCCATGATAAAATAAATAAAAATCCCTAAATACATTGTATTTGTTTTCTTGGGCTTTCGGAAGAATTTCGTAGGGACTCAAAAACGAGTTCGAATCATCCAAGGTGGACGAGCCATCGGTGTTTGAGTTATCGTGGTTTTACTGTATAACAAATCTATAAAGTTTGTTCTCGGAATCAAAGAACACATGAAAGAGGGGGTTAGAACCAGGGATCAATTTTAGCACTTGCTTACTTGCTAAATGCTGGTTAATTTCCTCAAAAAGCAAGCTGCAATTTCCATCACTTGCCAATTCTAGCAAGTTGGAAAGATTCTCTTTAATTGGCAGAACCTGAGGCCTTGTTGCTGAAGTTCTGCAATTTCTTTTCAGGGAAAAATAAGAAAAATAGCATCATTGCTTTTTTATTTTTTCCAGAAAACAGGTTTTGACATTACATGCAAATTGTCTCCATAGGAGACAATTTGCATGTAATGTCAAAACTTGTTTTCTGGGAAAAATAAGAAAAATATTTTAAAATGTCTGCTGAAATTTTTACCCAGAATGCAAAGGCTTAAAGCCACGTTTAACAGTGTTTATAAGTGTGAAAAAGCAAGTTGGCTGAAAGGTTTAGCAAGTAAAAAATAATGCCACTTGCTAATTTTAGCAAGCTGTCAAAAAAGTTAATTTGAACCCTGAGAACCTTTTATTGAGACTCTTCAAACGATAGCAATGTAGTTCATGTCCATACGATAGCAATACTGGACTGCATACCATCCCCTTTCCCAACACTACCTCTGAAACCGGCTTAAGCGAAACGTAGTCTACTTTCTCAAGTCTTATCAGTGGTAGGCCTTGTTATAAATACTACAGCATCGTCAGTCTTCTAGGGCATTGACTTATAAATAAGATTAATCTTGTTCTGTACTGAAAGTGGGATTGGGTTTTACATTTAACATAAGTAAGGAGAAAAAGCATATTTGTGAGCCATTACTCTAGATAAGTCGCTTTTAGGAACCATGATTTATCGACTTTTTTAGCTCACCTGAGCAAGGCTCAGGATGAGCTATTGTGATCACTTGCTGTCTGTCGTCCGTCGTCGTCCCTCCGTCCACACCTTTGAACTTCTCCTCTGTAACCCCTTGACCAAACTTCATGTGGAGCCTTCTGTTAATTGTGATTGAAAATTTGTACAAATGGTCACGGTCCGTTAATCAAGATGTCCGCCATATATGGTAAAAAAAAACACTTAAAAATATGCTTCTCCAAAACAAAGAAAGCTTCAAGGCTGAAACTTGGTATATACCATCAAGGACTCAAGGTCTACCAAGTTTGTTCAAATGACGACCGTAGGTTGACCTTTGACCTTTCTACGGAAAGGTCAAATTTGCGTTTGTATGTGGAAACTGTTGAAAAGTCATTTTCTTAAAATGTATTAAAGACTAATGGCTGAAACTTACAATGAGTGATTAAAGTAGTAAAACATTTTAGTTATAATCTAAATTTTGTCCTCTGGGGTTATCTGTCTTTGCCCCTGGGCAATATACATCTATAAAATTGTGTAATTTTTAAATGTCTTATTCTCTTAAACCGCTTTAGCAATTTTCGCCATATTTCGCATTGGGTCTTCTGTCAAAAGACCATTGCCACTTTGTTCAAATGGTTCCGCACCATCAAATAAGATGACCGACATGTCCTAATATGACAAAAACATTTGAAAATATTCTACTCCAGAACCAAGAAAGCTTTGGGGCTGAATTTTGGTATATAGCATCGAGGACTCAAGGTCAACCAAGCTTGTTCAAATGACGACCGTATGTTGACCTTTGATCTTTTTACGGCAAGGTCAAATTTGCCTCCCTACACATTTATATGGGGAAAATGTTGAAAAGTCATGTTCTTAGAATGTATGAAAGACTAATAGCTGAAACTTACAGTGTATGATTAAAGTAGTAAAACATTTTTGTTATACTCAAAATTTTGTCTCCGGAGGATTATCTGCCCTTGCCCCTGTGCTATATACATGTATAAAATTGTGTAATTTTTAAATGTCTTCTTCTCTGAAACCGTTTGAGCAATTATTACTAGATTTCACATGGGACCTTCTGTCAAAAGGGTATTGCCAAATTTGCGTCCCCATGCATTTGTATGGGAAAAATGTTGAAAAGTCATTTTCTCAGAAAATATGAAAGACTAATGACTGAAACTTATAATGTGTGATTAAAGTAGTATAACATTTTAGTTATAATCAAAATTCTGTCCCTTGAGGGTTATCTGCCCTTGCCGCTGGGCTATATACATGTATAAAATTGTGTAATTTTTAAATGTCTTATTCTCTGAAACTACTTAAGCATTTTTCACCAGATCTGACGAAAGGGTATTGCCAATTTGTTCAAATGGTTCCGCGCAATTAAACAAGATGGCCGCCATGTCCATATATTGTAAAAACTCTTGAAAATGTTCTTCTCCAGAACCAAAAAAGCTTTGGGGCTGAATCTGGGTATAAGCATCGATGACTCAAGCTCTACCAAGTTTGTTCAAAGGGTGATCATAGGTTGACCTTTGACCTTTTTACGGCAAGGTCAAATTTGCGTCTCTATATATGTGTAAGAGGGTGTGTGTGTGGGGGGGGGGGGGGGGGGGGGAAGGGGGAGTTGAAAAAAATCATTTTTTCAATATGTATTTAAGACTAATGGCTGAAACTTACAATGTATGATTAAAGTAGTAAAATGTTAGGATCAAAATTTTGCACCACCCCCTAAGGGTTCTCTGCCCTTGCCCCTGGGCTATATACAGATATAAAATCATGAAATATTTAAAGGTCTTCTTCTCTAAAACCACTCGACCAATTTTCACCAGATTTCACATGGAGCCTTCTGTCGAAAGGATGTTGACAATTTGTTCAAATGGCTCTGCATCACTGAACAGGATGGCTGCCATGCCATTTATGGTAAAACACTTAAAAATCTTCTTCTCCAGTACTAAGAAATCTTTGAGGCTGAATCTTGGTATACAGATTCGGGGACACAAGGTCTACCAAATTCGTTAAAATAATGAGACAATGATGACCTTTGACCTTTTTATGGTATGGTCAAATTTGTGTCCCAGTTGCTGTGGCAATACTGGAAGACTGTTGCATGGCACTTGCAAATATGCAGGTGAGCTAATTATGGCCCATGGGCTTCTTGTTGTTATTTCTCCATGAAAATATATGTTGTGGTATTCATTAGAAGCGCCTCCGCGAGGCGCTTCTCATGAGTACCCACAACATATCTTTTAATGTAGAAATAAGACAGTTATCTATTGGGACATGTGTGGGCGATGGCATTTTCATGGTGTTATATAGAAGTACGGAAAATTTGGTAATTTAGTGTATTAGTAAATATCTATGAGTTATTGGTCATAGAAACAGCTTAGAAATAACAATAATAGCACAAAAATCAACAAAAACAACAACAACAACAATAATAATAATAATAATAGTAATTATAATAATAATAAAACATCGTAATCAGGATAAAGAAAAATGAGAAAAAAAAGATAAATAAAAAAAATCGCTTAATAATGTATGTACCTGATATGCCCGATACAATAACGCATCAGCAACATGTATATTTATGGATAAAACGAAACCCTGTAAAGTATTTTGTCGCTGGATCACAGCTGGACTAATTTCTAACGCAGACAATTAGACATTGTTGTTAAACCTAATATCTCTTCGGTATGTACAGAGGCGATATTATTGAATTAGCTGGGCCTTCGAGACAATTAATGCTTAGCACTCTGGGTAAAATTTTCAGCAGACGACATTTTGAAATATTTTTCGTACTTTTCCCAGAAAACAGGATATGATATTTCATGCAAATTGTAGGAGAAAGTTTGCAGGAAATGTCAAATCCTGATTTTGGGGAAAAATAAGAAAATTATCAATTTGTCGTCTGCTGAAAATGCCCAGAGAGTGGTAAAGGTTAAGCTGGCTCGAATTATAGATGATTTTCAATATGTTCACCTCTTGGGGCAAATCTGTGGATAATATTCCACTCATTGGACATCCTTAATCCTTGCCATGCCGAATAAATTAAGATGCCACGCCCACTTCTAATTCTCAGCCAATCAGATTACTTGATCCGGATGGTTGCTATAGATTCACATACTTAATGGCAAACAGTGCAGATCCAGATCAGTTGGCTTCTTCAGAACCCAACTGATCTGGATCTACGGTGCTTGCAAAGACATGGTATATCCAGGCCAGCAGGACAGGGGTTAAAAACTAATACTGCTCTTTATTTCCCAGGACAGCATTTGGCCTAAATTATAGTAGTCTGGCCCAGAAAGACACATCAGGTACTTTCGATTCTAACATCTGAATGAGCGTGTTCATAGTTCCTTTTATAAGCTGGTGTAAATGTCGTGTGAATGCCGTAGGTCATCCCCCCACTCCCACACCCTCACCCCCACACCAGCCCACCGCACCCGCCCCCAGCTAGCATTCTTTATTAATCTATAGCGGGCCGTTATCGGCCCGTCAGCTACCTTGACGGGCCGATAACGGCCCGCTATAAAAGTATGCATACTGGGCCGTACTTCACTATAGTTTTTTTTTTTTTTTTTCTGGTCCTTTGTGATAATTGAGTCCATTACGCGATTTTTTTAATTGTTTTAGGATCACTGATGAGGCTTAATTTACCCAGAAAATCCATACATCTCTCTGGTGTTTTCGATTTTTACAAGAATGTGTTCATTATTCTCAATGATCATTCTTTTGTTTTTATTGTAGTTTCAGTATGGCCCTGTCAACACCGTTAAGGTCACGTCAGACCAATCAGTTAACCTACTCACACCTTTCCTGAGCAGGCGTATCCTCTAAGAGGTTAAGCAGTAATTGTGTACTGTGCACATTTTTTCGCCGGAGACTAACAACTGCCCTTCTTGAATTAGATGAAAGGGGAGTAAGACAATAGAAATTATTACATCATCACGAAAGCGATGTAGCGGAGCAGGGATTCGAACTTGCAACCCCTGGCTCTGCAGCCGGACTTTAAGCGGTTAACCACTGTTTGTGCACATACTTTCGCAAGTAACTGACAACTGCCCTTCTTGAATCAGCGGAAAGAGGAGAATGACCGTAGAAATGCTTTCATGATTTCCACGAAGGCGATGTTGCTGAGCTTGGATTGGAACTTGCAACCCATGAAGCCCGGCTCAAAGATCATACCGTTTATAATCTATTTATCTTCACTACAGCTAGTGTTAGTGCCATGTGGTGGCCATAAACTGTTTCCCCGTACTTCAGTTCAGTGTAGTTAATATTTTCAGGTCTTTTGCAGGGGTGGATCCAGGATTTCTTGAGGGGCAGGGTCAATTTAATCATACTACCGTACTTGCTCTATGAATTCGGAAGACAGGCCTGAGCAAACAGTGTAGGCCCAGATCAGACGCCGCAAATCACGGCGTCTGATCAGGGACTACACTGTTTGCTACTCATCTAGCAATTTTAAACACATTTACAGGCAGCAGAATGATCTTATTGAAGAGATGTACGAGTATAATAAAAGTTGTCCAAAATTTATCAAATTTATTCAAAGTTTCCTATGAAAATAAAATTGATCTGCAATAAGGGGTCACAATTCATATCAATTGATATACCCACTATTTGTTTATATAATTTAGTATCAGACCGAATGGAGATATGATTAAGAAAACGGACACATTGTCTGACAGGACTTTAGGTGTGATGTTTATAATCTTCAGTAGTGAAACATATATATATATTTTTTTTGTTTGCTCGTTTGTTTTTTGTTGTTGTTTTCTTTTCATTTAAGGCAAATTAGAGAGAACTTTCTCTGATGAAAGTTCTGTCATTTAAATCCAGCATTAAATTCGATCAATTTTTGCGACAATGTTGTATAAAGTGTAGAAAAGTCTTAACGCGCGAAAGTAAGCCCCGCGGAGCGCGAAAGTAAACCCAGTTGGTCATAGAACCCTTAAAAGTATTTATCGAGCAGCTTTTAAAGTCTGCAGCGGTTGTGATCAGTTTTGAGTAGTGCCTTCAAGCGCTGATCACAACTGTAGCAGACGTTGTTTTATTATTATTATTATTTTTTATCAGAGAAAATACGGCTTGGTATTTCGTGTGAATCGCCTGCCCAGCAGACGATTCACCTGAAATGCCAAGTCTATTTTCTCTGGAAAAAAAAAGAAAAAAAAAGAGATGGAATGCCGTCTGCTACTTAGCACTTTATGGGTTTAAACTATGATGATTATACCTCTAAGAGGCCTGGCAAAAGTCAAGTCTTTCTTCGAGCTATTCCAAAAACTCTTGAGAAATTTTCGAAACACTCAGATCTGGAAAATTTCTGATGTCCAGCTTATCAACGTATGCTTTCTGTACACATTTTACCACCATGCCAGTCAAATGAATGAAAAAAATATATCTCTTAAAGTAATTGAAACATTGATAGTCAATTCACTTTGCCTGTAGCGTGGAAACAATTACACTCACTGGATCTTTTTCCATCTTCATAGCTCGGATAAGCCGTTGCTTACATTTTGTTCACTCCTCCACGGCAGACGATGGAAATGCACATCATCAATGTTTGCATACTATTTGCAGCTTTCAGCAATGGAGTATCCATTTGTATTCCTGTTTTATTGACGGTGCACGGGCGCCGCTAATTTAATTTCGCCAGCATTTGATTGGTCGATATTTTTATCAAGGATTCGTCTTCGGAGAACAATCATTGCTTCACGTACCGACTCGATTTTTTCATTTTTTTTTTCGTATTGTAATTTACATCGTTACCATTAAAAATGTAGAAAGGGAGTTTTAGGGAAATCATAAACAATAGTATGGAAGCTATCCAGGCAGAAGCGTAATAGCTTTGACCCCCTTAAACCCCACTTTTATATAGTAAAACTGGGGTTTACAGGGGTATACATTATTTTTCTTATTTCTCCTCAAAAACATAGATTGTGGGTACTCGTTAGAATCGCCTCGTTGAGGCGGTTCTAACGAGTACCCACAATCTATGTTTTGAGCAGAAACATGAAAAATATCAGAATTTTTATACGAAAATTTTCATTTTTTTGGTGGTAAAATTTTCAGTATATTTGAATAGGCTTGTTTCCGTAATGGGCACCGAGAGGCAGACCAAACATAATACGACAGACAACACCCCGGGACAGCACACTCCCTACACAGCAAAGAAAAGCAAAGTAACACATGGGAATCAATCTCTATTTCATATACATTTATTTTATATGAGACGCAGAATGTAATGCTGGGTCATTACGAGAACAAGCCTATTAAAATATACTGAAAATTTTACCACCAAAAAAAATGAAAGTTTTCAGATGAAAAATTCTGAAAAATTTTCGTATTTCTGCTCAAAACATAAATTGTGGGTACCCGTTAGAACCGCCTCGGCGAGGCGGTTCTAACGAGTATCCACGATCTATGTTTTGAGCAGGAATAAGAAAAATAATGTATATACCCCTGTAAACCCCAGTTTTACTATATAAAAGTGGGGTTTAAGGGGGTCAAAATTATATAGGTATGCTTTCGTGATGTGGTGTTAGCGTGTATTGCCTGGATGTCATTGGCGTTAATAGGATTGTAAAGCGGACAGTGTACAGGTACTTTATTTCTTGGGACTGACCCTTAAAACGACATTCAAAATTGTAACATTCTTAAATAGTATACAAAGAGTTTCATTATTTTCCGGAGAAAAATAAAGCTAGAATGTATTTGTCTAAAATTATGCTCCCAACAATACGCTTGTCCACACAAAACGCCTAAGTTGGAAAGGGGTATAATTCTGATAAAATGAATCCGATTTTTTTTTCCAAAAGTTAATCAGGTACTTTGCTCATTAAGCTCAAGTTTCAAGGCTCTGGATTAAATAGTTTTCGAGATATTTGATTTCTTTATGTCATATAGGCTTACAATGCCTGCGTCGTAAATAGGGGCATAGCTCTTAAACCACAAGTTCGACGGGAGAAAAAAAAATCATTGATCCGCTTTTTTACCATCCTCATTTCATACATAACATTTCAAGATCTTATCGCTAGTTGTTCTTAACCGTATACTAGTATACTAAAAGTGACGAATGGATTGGTGGACATGGAATGACGAACGACCTAAAAGCAATATGACCCTCTAACTTCTTTGAAGCTAGGGGTATAAAAAAAAGGGCTTCAGAGTTCATGTGATACCATCTGAAATGTCTAGCCTTATTTTCTCGGTACAAAATTAAATAAATTGAACAAAATAAAGCAAAATAGAATAGAATAGGATATAACAGACTAGACTAGAATAGAATTGAATTAAACAGAAGGTCGTTTATGGCGCTGTCAGGAGTATTAATCTGTTAATGGTTTTGAAGAACTTAGACTACTAACTTTAGATCAGCTCGACTTTCTTAGAAAGATTTCCATTACAGACCATTAAACAACTTTTTCTGCTACTTAAGTTGCCCTACTAATTATCTAAGCGGCTTCATGATCGTTAGACTCCAGTTTGAATCACGATCTGGGCCCAGTTGTTCAAAACTAATGACGTCGTTAGTTAACGTACTGTTAACCCAGTCAGCATTCTACGTAAATCTATATCGGGCCGTCATCGGCCCGTCAGGGTAGCTGACGGGCCGATGACGGCCCCATATAGATTTACGTAGAATGCTAGCTGGGAAAACTTTGATTATTAAATGTGGCATATATGCTAATATTTTTGCTGAAAAATGTGACTAGCTTTTGCATTTGCAATTTGTGAATTAGCTATTGAACTTACTAGAACAATTAACATTTTGATCACTAACATGCTCGTTAAGCTAACGATGCTTTGAACAACTGGACCCTGCTGTATTGTAACATAAAATGGACTGGTACAAATTTAGGACAAATATTGTAAGGAGTTAAGGTTTCCCAATACTTTAGTTAAATACGATAATTGAATTGAACTGGTTCGCCCACTACATGTAGAGCGATGAACGCGACCGTTTCCGCCATAGGCTTGTTTTTTAGTTGCACTTCTTTTGTGCTTTAAAGTGCTAATCACAACTGTAGCCGGCGACATTCTTTTTTTCTTTCTTTCTTTTTTTTTTTTAGAGAAGATAAAACTAGACATTTCAGGCAGACGATTCACATGAAATGTAAAGTTTTATTTAACATGAATCGCCTGACTGGCTGACGATTTACAGCAAAAATACCTGTGAATTAGATATTGAACTTACTAGAACAATTCACATTTTGATCACTAACATGCTCGTTAAGCTGACGATGCTTTGAACAACTGGACCCTGCTGTATTGTAACATAAAGTGGACTGGTACAAATTTAGGACAAATATTGTCAGGAGTTAAGGTTTCCCATTGAACTGGTTCGCACACTACATGTAGAGCGATGAACGCGACCGTTTCCGCCATAGGCTTGTTCTTTTGCACTTTAAAGTGCTAATCACAGCTGTAGCTGGCGACATTCTTTTTTTTTTTTTAGAGAAGATAAAACTAGACATTTCAGGCAGACGATTCACATGAAATGTAAAGTTTTATTTAACATGAATCGCCTGACTGGCTGACGATTTACATGAAATGTCAAGTTTTATTTTCTATGAAAAACAATAAAAGAAAATAAGAATGTTGTCTGCTGCAAATTTGCTTGGCGCTTTTAGGGGTTAACCTTCATCACTCCCTATGATCACTCAACAGAACCAAAAGCGAAAGAACATGTGGAAATCAAATGGAAAAGGCTATGGGAGACAAACATTTCATTCTCACTGGGGTTTGGTTAGTCCCGATAAAAAAAGGTGTTTTCTGACATTTCTATTTATATATTAGTGGTCCCGATAGGAAATGATTTTTTTCCTACACGGTACCGTATTTATTCCTACAATTTTTCCAGGAATATGGATAATGATTTTTCCTACAATCATTTATGGAATTTGAAAAAATGTGGATTCTTATTAAAATGTCGTGTCCTTTGTTTAGGAATAAACGTTTTTTGTTTATTATTATTATTATTATTATTATTATTACTATTATTATTATAAAAGTGATGTCATGGTTAAATAGGAATTGCTAAAACAAAGATTGTAAGAAAAAATCTTGTTCATTAAAGTCAGAAAAAAATCGTTCAAGATTGGGCCAAGCAAACACCCTGAGATACTGTTTTTTGTAAACGACTACTTTAGCAAGCAGGAGCGACATAAAAAGTAATAATAATAATAACAAGAACTAAAGCAAGTCAACGGCGCGCCATCGCATATCCCCGCGCTAGCGCCATCGCATACCTCTGCGCACATCAAAATTCCAAACGCGTTCCTCCAGTCCTCATCCATAGGGCTATTACTGACCTGTGACAGTTTCAAGGTTCCAGCTCAAAAAGCCTAGGAGTTGTGTAACAATAAAAAGGAAGGATCCAAAATCCTACTTTTTGACCTCTGGTGACCTCCAGACATGCCCCGGGGCAAAATCTATGCACCACTGTATTCTGTTCTTCATTACCTTTGATTTGATCTGCAACATGACTATGTTTGTACAAAATGGATTTTGGGCTCTTCGGGGCCACAGTCCCCTGGCCCTGCCCCCAGGAGTTACATCAAAATTGTGAATGTGTTCCTCCAGTCCTCATCCATAGGTCTGTCGCCTGTGAAAGTTTCGAGATTCTAGCTTAAATGATCTAGGAACAATAGTGTGACATTACAAACGGACGGACGGGCGGACGAAAAACGCGGGAATAATAATAATAATAATAATAATACAAAAAAAATACCAACCTCCTAGATATCAAGTGTACTGCAGCGTCAGTTGGCTTTATAAGCGCTATTTGAACAACCTTTTTTTTGTTGGGGAGGTGGGGGGGGGGGGGTGGTTGTCTCGGTAGCGCAATTGCTAAAGACGCCGGACGCCGCAGTGCTAGGCACAGACACCTCATTGGTCAGAGCTTACATGACCCCAGGCAAAAGCAATTAGATTTTTTTTTTATCTAATAAGGAGTATTTCTCCATTATGGATGGAAAAAGACGAGAGCCGCTGTCATAATTTGAGAGAGTATGAGTAATCCATGTAACGCAAATAAAAAAAAAAAAAAAAAAAAAATACTAAGCTCCCAGATATCTAATGCACTGCAGCGGCTGTCGGATCTATAAGCACTATTTGAACAACCTTTCTGGGGATTGTCTGGGTAGTACAATTGGTAAAGACGCCGTACGCTGCAGTGCTAGGCGCCGTCACCGCATTGGTCAGACTTACATGGCATGGGTTCGACCCCAAGCCAAAAAAAAAAAAAAAACACTTTGAAATCTGTGCATTTAGCCCCGTTTCTCAAACACCAAGGCTTCTAGGCTGTTGAAACTTCATATACACACCCGCCACGATGAACTCTGCCCACTGCCATCGACCGTTACTGACCCTGACTTATTTTCTACGCTTGGCTAATTAATGTTTAGTACGTGCGTTTAGCTCCGTAGCAGTCGCGACATAGCAAATTCCTTGTTACCTGTACATTTTAAAGGTAAATTTTAATGATTATCTAAAGAAAATTAACCGTTTTCTCTCTCTCGCTCTCTGTGTGTGTGTGTGTGTGTGTGTGTGTGTGTGTGTGTGTGTGTGTGTGTGTGTGTGTGTGTGTGTACTGTGTGTGTGTGTGTACGCTCTGCGGAGGAGTCAGTTCAGCAGACGATAAATGATGATAGTTTTTCTTGTTTTACCTGGAAACGGAACGCGTATAGATAATTTTTTATTGCACCGGAAAAAATAAGGTATAAACCTTACATTTCTTTAGTGTTCAGAAATGTTGTATTTCCTTTTTGGGTCTGTATATTTAAGAGAGGATATACCATACCGTAAAGACTCTAAATATTCGGACATTTCCTGAACTCTTACCACACTCGTCCAAAAAATTTAACAGCCCACTTTACTATATGCCTAAAAATGCTGAATAAATGGCAAACATGGTAGATCCTGATCAGATGCCGCGTTTCGCGGCGTCTGATCAGGATCTACACTGTTTGCTCGGATATGTCTGTCCTAATATTTAGCGTTAATACAGCACGCCTGACCTGAATCCTCTTGTGAATAAACAGTATGGATTCCTTTAACTTTACGAACCTCATTATTTTTTGTATTTTTAGGTATGGCATGAACGAAAAATTCAGTCTAATTGGATCAGACAACGACGAGTGAAACGAGATATAAAGGTCACAATATCAGCGGCGTTAATGATTGGTATGTAGAGTTCTAAGAAACCAATTAGACAGGAACTAGAAATTGCTTTTCCACAGGCTTCCCCTAGAGGGCACATGGCGCTTATACAACATACATTAACGTTGATGCAACGTCATGACGTTTATGCAAAGTCGCATTAACATCGATGCAACACCATGGCGTTGAATCGACAAAATAACGTCGATGTAACGTCATGACGTAATACAACGTCGCTTTAACGTCCATGCCGAAGGTCCGAGGACTGATATGGGTCGAGGGTTGATATAGGGTATGATGTGAAAACTGCCATATTATAATCTTTTTGGCATACATTTTTCTTTCTAACAAGTTTACCTAGTTGATATCTTACCCGGTGTGATAATACTGAGACGGAGCGTGGTAAGAAAGGAAGCTGATGAGGAAGTGATATTATGACAGCTAATGTCTGCTGTGCTTTCGATATCTTTCAGAAAGTCGTTTTTTGCTTGACGCTTTACGCAGAAGAAGTAATTTTGCAAACTTTTGTCATGATTTAATGTAAAACTATTTTTCGTAACTACCTATGTACAAAAAGTTTTATTCTAGTCATTGGTTTTTAAAAAATCAAATATTTTCACTTTTTCCCATTGTAAAAATGAATCCAAATCATGTAGAAATCAGCAGGGTAGGTAACTTGGAGCCAGATTTTCAACAAGTTATACTTTCAGTTTTGAAATGTTTGCAACATTGTTTTGAAACATCAATAATTCAAATTCAACAAAGAAAATTTAAAAAAAAATATTTTCTTAGACAAAAACTACGAAAATCACTTTACTATAGAAATTGCACAGGTCAGACCAAGTTTTGGCCGTAATGTTAACTTTAGTGTAAATATTTGAGAACAAAACACAGAAACAGAAATGACTAATGGTTTCTGATAAGATATGGTTTCTGATAAGATATGGTCAATCAGAACAAAATATTTTCATTCAAACGCCATGCAAAAACGTCTTTCCAAGAGATATTGAAAGGACAGTAGGTGCGCGTACAAAGTGTTTTATAGAACAGAACAAAACAATCCATGGCAAGACCGGCCAGTGCTCCAAATGTGGTGATACGGGGCGTGATATTGGTCACGTATGTGATATGGCTTTTTCGCCCGATGGCGTGATATGGGTTTTGGCTAATTTTAGTTTGATACAGACTATGCACTCTGCAATAGTAATACAGTTATTTGGCTAGTTCCGGGTTTTAGCAAGTTCCGAATAACTGAAAAAATCGTCATCAAATACATGACAGCGGTCAAATTAAAAAAAGGAAAAATTGGTATGGTTCTGTCGTTCATTTATTCTTCTTCATATATCAGAAAATAAATATGGGAAATATAACCTTATTGATCGATACGATCCGATTTCCCCTGGCAACCCTACGCTTAACATAAATTTTGTAAATGTATAAATAGCATTCGCCTACATATCCTTTAAGTAGACATGCAGTCAATTAAAACAGTTTTTTTTTTTTTTTTTGTTCAACTATTGGTAGGAACATACTTTTCAACATCTGCTTAAATGCTCCCTGCAAGGATTTTAAACAAAGTGCTTATTTTCAACCATTAATCGATCGCTAATTTGTTCATCCGATTTAGTCAGTTCGGGTTAGGTGTTTACACACTTTGTGTTAAAAGGTGTATAGATATCGATTCAGTCTATGTAAAAGAATCTGACACAGGTGACAGACGATTGAAGCGAAAATATGAGCCTCGTCATGAGATAACCTGCTTTATGCCATATGCGAACAACAAAGACATATAGTTTGTGCATCTGCATAGTCTGATTAACCGTTGTTGTTCGTTGTCTAGACAGTATACTACATATCAAAACTTTCAAGACTAGCTAATCTGGCGCTGTGGCTGAGCATTACGAAAACACGCCTATTCAAATATACAGAAAGTTTTACCTCCAAAAAATATAAAATTTTCAGGTAAAAAAACTCTGATATTTTTCATATTTCTGCTTAAAACATAGATTATGGGTACTCGTTAGAACCGCCTCGCCGAGGCGGTTCTAAAGAGTACCCACAATCTATGTTTTTTGAGCAGACATAAGGAATATATTGTATACCCCTGTAAACCCCAGTTTTACTATATAAAAGTGGGTATTCGCAACAGATTTTTCCGTAGAGAAATACGAAAATATCAATACCCAGAGGATTATACCTACTAACGGGTCTGTGACCCTCAAAACAACTTACAGGAGGAAAGTGCCATATCATTGGCTAGCTGGCTTCATCAGTGATTGGCATTAATGGGTTTGTATAGCTCTTGCTCCAAATTAATATCAGATTAAGAAATGGTTTCAAGTTTGGCCTTTACCATGCTCAGGACAGCAAATTGATGATATATTTTTTCAGAAAACAGGGTTTGACATTTCATGCGAACTGTCTTCTTTGGAGACAGTTTGCATGAAATGTCAAACCCTGTTTTGTGGACCAATTCAGAAAAAAAATCAATTTGTCGTCTGTTGATTTTTTTTTCTTTGGCTGTGCTGGAATCGCTATTTTGCGGGCATGCGGGCTGCGGGCATGCGGGCCACAGGTTGCCAGCAATAGTATATGTTAAGCCAAAAATTTGTGATCAATGTTATTTTTCTTATTATCCACCTACCCTCCTGCCCCCTACTCCAATAAAAAAAGGAAAGAAAGAACAATGTACAATTATTAATACCATGTGCATTGTAGTAAAGAATCTATATGCACTATATGTGCAACTATCTGAGCCTCTGAACAGCCTGTACACCCTGATCAAAGCTTGTGCCTGACAAAACTGACAAGATCTCTAATCAGAATAGGTAAGTATGCAGGTCCCAGACTGGGTCTTTGCAGAGGGGGGGGTGGGGGTTGGTGGGGACACAAGAATACCATAAGAAACATATATTTTCTCTTGACACAGCTTATCTAGCATTCAGGACCAAAACAAAGTTCAAGATGCTGACAGGTGAAAAAAGGCAGAGCTGCAATAATTTAACTTAATTTGAAAGATTTGTCCTGATGAACCAGTCAATAGGCCAGGCTTATTGAATAATTTGTTTTGCAGTTGCCAGCCTACGAATGTTCCTGGGAGTAGATAGGCAAAAATATTTTCCTTTCTTAAAATACAATTCCATGAGAAAAAAAAAGTTCAGTACATGTACCAGTAAGTATCCTAAGAACTGGAAAATAAAAACAAAAAAACATCTGGAGGTGCAATGAAATATGTATGCAGTAAACAGTGAAGACACTGATCAGACTCTCCATAGCTGTTTTTCCATTGGTCCTGATATACAAATGAAATATAGTAAGGTACAAAGAAAGAAGAACAAAGGACTCTGCCCAGTGATACAATTTTTTGTTTTGTCTTATTATGGGAGGAATCGGAGTAGGTGTTAGTAGGCAGTTACAAACAAACAAAAATTACTTTCGACCTTAGCAACATTTCCACTGTTTGAAGCAAAACACTATAAAAAAATGTTGAAGAATATAAAAATATGGTTTAAAAGGATTTTCCCCCTTAAACCTCCACTTCCTTATGTAATCTGTTAAAGCTGCAAACATACTGCAGTTTTTCTTTTGCTGTCTCATTTTTCTGGTCTTGTTAGTCATCATTTTCTTTAGCAATTTTGAAAGAAAAAGATAATGCAATTATAATGGACAATTTAACAATCTAACATTGTAAATAGTACCTTGTGCTTTAATAATAAAAGCATTGCAAACACTGCATGATACCCTGCCACTCTGGGGCCGTATAACTCAGAGCAAAGATGAATAAGTTTTGATAATATTAATTTGGTTTAAACTATAGTCTATCCAAGAATAGACAATACAAGCACGAATGTCAGAAACTTACTAATTATTTGTCCGAATTTTGCAGAAGAGGCAAGGGCAAATAACTCTTGTACAAAAGCAACCAGAGTTGTGGCTTTTGTGCTAGTATGTAACCTTTGATATATATCCATGAAGTTCCATTCAGATAGTTCCAGAAGTAAAGGACCTAAGGGCCAAAAAACAATTTTCAGAAACTGAAAAGGGCCATAACTCTGCCATTAATTAACAAATTTCACTCATTCACAATCCCATATTACTTATTCCCAATACTATATATTAGGAATAAAAATGAAATTCATGAAGAAATACTTTAGTAATTGGTCATGCCCATGATCTTAAGGTCAAGGTCACAGACTTAGAAAGTTTACAAATAAAGTATTATGTTAAAGTTTTTAAAGAGCTCATATTTTCCAAACCCTATGATGGATTTGCTTCATATTTGTTATGATGATAGATATAATGGTCCAAAGTTTCTTTCAGCAATACCCCAGCCCATGCCCATAATCTTAAGGTCAAGGTTACAGACTTTGAAATTTTACAAATAAAGTATTACGTTAAAACAGTTTTTTTTTTTTTTTGTTCAACTATTGGTAGGAACATACTTTTCAACATCTGCTTAAATGCTCCCTGCAAGGATTTTAAACAAAGTGCTTATTTTCAACCATTAATCGATCGCTAATTTGTTCATCCGATTTAGTCAGTTCGGGTTAGGTGTTTACACACTTTGTGTTAAAAGGTGTATAGATATCGATTCAGTCTATGTAAAAGAATCTGACACAGGTGACAGACGATTGAAGCGAAAATATGAGCCTCGTCATGAGATAACCTGCTTTATGCCATATGCGAACAACAAAGACATATAGTTTGTGCATCTGCATAGTCTGATTAACCGTTGTTGTTCGTTGTCTAGACAGTATACTACATATCAAAACTTTCAAGACTAGCTAATCTGGCGCTGTGGCTGAGCATTACGAAAACACGCCTATTCAAATATACAGAAAGTTTTACCTCCAAAAAATATAAAATTTTCAGGTAAAAAAACTCTGATATTTTTCATATTTCTGCTTAAAACATAGATTATGGGTACTCGTTAGAACCGCCTCGCCGAGGCGGTTCTAAAGAGTACCCACAATCTATGTTTTTTGAGCAGACATAAGGAATATATTGTATACCCCTGTAAACCCCAGTTTTACTATATAAAAGTGGGGTTAAAGGGGGTCAAAACTATATAGGCGAGTTTTCGTGATGGTTAGCCAGTCTATGGCTGAGTAGGCCGGTCTGAGTCTTACTTTGTTGAAAACATCGAAGACAGGTTTTCTCGTGTCGTCGCTTATATTATCTGCACTTTGACGAAGTACGGGGAGACTTTTTAGGGGCATCACAAGGCGCTAAACATCAGCTATAATTGGATTAATTAACAATGGAAACGCATAAATTCACGGCTTCAGAAGGGGGTAAAATAGGACCTTGTGCGCATACTCCTTGCAACTTCTTAAACCTCATTGAAATATTTTTACATTGGATAGATTATTAAATCCAGAAAATAGGAGCTAAATCTTGCAGTAAGGAGGGTGTATACATGCCGAAAAATCGTTATGCCATGATTTATGCGACTTTGGCTTAAAGGGCCGTTTTAAGGTCTTTGTGAACCTGTCCCTTTGTGACGAATGACTTTATATTAAATTATTTTCTATGTAACACATAATACAAGTTGATAAAGTAATATATAGAGGCTGTTGCATTATCCGAGGGATTGTTTACAGATCCTTCATTGATTATTCTGAACTAGCAAAACTATTCGGAACTAACCAAATCAGTGGTGTACTTCACAGTCATCGTAAGGGCAGATAACCAAAGGCGAATGACAAATTCTTTGGTGTAGTATTTCAAGGAAGGATAGTACTCTGTATCAGCCAATAACAATCAAGTTTTGTTCAGCCACTTATTTGGAAATCGTTATGAAGCATACCCTTACCCAAAAATAACTAAATAACTCTATGTGCTTGAAAGCATTAGCATATTTTCTAGTAAATGTATGATAAAACGTCGTATTCTAACATGACGTAAACCTTTTTTCCCAATGAGCCGAATGGAAAAATCAAACTACAGTAAATCACGTCGTCAACGTCGTGCGTGCAAAAGGACGCGTTTGATGATGTCGCATGTAAACATTTACTTCTCGCCACGTCTGCTAAAATAGAGTTCATTGGGAAGCATTGCAACAATGTCGATTTCCTTTTCTGTATCATGTTAGAATCGAAATATTTTTTCTCTGTTGTGAATTATCGCGACTAACGCAAGGTGTTGTCGGGCAGGTACGAATATTAATTCATTTCGGCTTCGCCATCGTGAATTATACTTCGCAATCTGGGCCCAGTTGTTCAAAGCATCGTTAGCTTAACGAACTCGTTAGTGGTCAAAATGATACCTGTTCTAGTAAATACAATACCAAATTCACAGGTATTTTGCTGAAAAAATGTGAAAAGCTACTCACATTTTTTTCAGCAAAAATATTAGCGTATATGCCATATTTAGAGATCAAAGTTTTAACGATACGTTATCTAACGACATCGTTAGTTTTGAACAACTGGGCCCTGCCCTCCAACACCATACGTTATTTCGCGATAATTCACAGTAGAAAAAATATTTAGGTGATAACTGCATTCAAAATTGTCATTTGAGGAGGTAAATCGGCGGTTTCACGGTCAGAAATTTCGTTTAACGGCGACGCGTCAGCGGAGCCTTATGGCGTAAACTGCGAAGGTAAAACCGACGATTTACCTCCCCAAATGACAAATTTGAATGCAGTTATCCCCTAAATATACCGTCGCAATTTTTTTACATTTCCCGATCAGACGTTGCGTTATATACGCGAGTGCATTAGAATTCTAAATCAACGTCCAAGCAGCTTCATGGACTTTATACAACGTCGTATTAACGTCGATTCAACCTCGTGATGTTATACAACATCGCATTGACATCGATATGCCCGCTACTTAGATTAAATACAAATTAGAACAAACTACAATCTGTAAGATAAACTATTCCGTCTTCAAAAAGTATTTCTTGAGTAAAAGACATGAATTTCGATGAATTTCAGGCACAAAAATGGTGATAATGGATCCCATTAGTATTTTCACTGATTTAGCGTCTGTTATTGATTCAATATGTGAAAGTAATTTATGTATCGTGACAACATGCACTATACCGTCAGCTTTTAATGGTGGCTGGATTATGCTATTTCGTTTTTTTTTGTTTTTTTTTTTTTTGTTTTTTTGTTTTTTTTTGTTTGTTTTTTTTTTTTATCTTTTCGCCGAGAAACACCATAGCTTTTCCCACAGAAACGATTCCGATTGATTAGTTTCTACAGCTCTGATGATTCTTATCGAAAGACATCAACACATTGTGATCAGTCTGGAATGTTGAAAAACAACATTACGGTAAATGCATGACCTAAAATTTCGTACGCCAAAGTTTCTGATTTAATGGGTCCAGGTTGTGTGTAAATACAGTAATTCCGCAAATTTGAACAAACTACAGCCTATAGCTGTTACATCAGCAGTCGGCGCAAACCAAATATTTCATTAAGTATAAGACTTGGATTTCGATGACTTAAAGGCCCAAAAATTCTGGTAATGGATTCCATTAGTTTTCACCGATTTAGCGTCTGTCTTTGATTAAATAAATGAAAGTAATTTTGTGTCGTGACAACATGCACTATAAAACCCGAGTTATAACACAAATTATGTTATAGGGAATCTAGGAACGCTTCATGGGAAAACGTGTATAAGCCTCAACGTGAGGCAAGGTACCTTCTGATATATGCGCGCAACGAAGACTCAAATCAGCCTGCGCGTCCGCGCAGTCTGATTAGAGTCTTCGTTGTCCGCACTAAGAAACTGCACCCCTTGCAATCCAAAATGCGCCCGGTGAAGATTCTGATCAGACTGTGCGAATACAAATGCGCCCTGTGAAGATTCTGATCGGACTGTGCGAATACGCAGGCTGATCTGAATCTTTGCTGGCTGCACATGTCCGAGGGTATATTTTCTAACGTTACTGAGCATATCCTGTCTATTCCAATACTTAGAGAAAATCAAAGCACTGAGAGTGCTTATGGGGGTGATTGCTTGAAAATTCTATATGCTTCTGCGTTAAAACGGACATGATTGTGGATTTTATTTATATCAGTACCTTCACATTTGTTCAATATTTCTTATAACATTTGTATTTCATATTTATGCAACCGTTTTGCACTGGATATACTTTTTCGGTGTTAAAATCTTCTTTTCAGTGTCAAAAGCCATATGTGAACTGTAACAGCATATTTATAAAGTCCTTTCCGGTACCCAATAGCCTTTTTTCAGTGGAAAGGGTCCTTTTTCAGTGATAAGTAGGACTGCTAAGTAGTTCCTCTTTTTACCCAACGCTGTAGGTTTGGCGCGTTTTACTGGAGTATTCATATCGTCCGCCTATATTGTACTCAGTACGTGTATTGCGAAAATCTTATTTCTTCAAAGTTTGAAGTTTTCTTTGGTTTTGTTTATTTATTCGCTTTTTATAAGCATCGGAGTGCATAAGGCCAACGTGTTTGAATGTAAAATTGAACGTAATCAGCAATAGCAGGGGACTATTTGTTAGGTAGTTATTAGGTTGGTGGTAACATGAATACGGATTGTCAAAATGTGGTATCTTAAATCTGGTAACGGTTTTGTAAATGACCTCAATGAGTCGTATTACTGCAAATTTAGACAAACTACAACTTAAATTGTTCAGCACCCTATGATTCTGTTCGGGGATAGCGAAAACCGTGACCAGGTTTCGCAGGTTGGTGTGGGCCCTTGCTGTCCGCATATACCCGAAGGCATGTTTTCACACGGCACGGTGCATATATTTTTAATTCTTTCAATGCCACACACAGTAATAATAGGCTTTTGCCTCAATGAGCCGTCTCATCTGGATCTACGCTGTTTGACATTCAGACTATCAACTTTACATATAAACGTCTTTCCTAGCGATAGTTTGTTAAAATAAAAATGAAATTTGGCACCGAAAGAGTTAACCATGGAGACAATGTTTGTGACTTCCTGTTTGCTTTCCTATAGACCAGGATCCATTTGAAAACAAATCTACTCTAAGAAGAAGGAATTAGCTCCCAAATGGGAGCAAATTCTTTCCTTTTAAAGAAGATCCCTTTTAGAAAGGCTGCAAAGCAATTTTGGTAGAATTGTCTCCCCTGAAAATGTATGCCTGCTTATTAACGTTTAGCACTCTGTGTAAAATTTTCAGCAGACGACATATTGATTATTTTCTTATTTTTCCCAGAAAACAGGATTTGACATTTCATGCAAAGTATCTCCGATAAGAACAAGTTTACATATCATGTGACATGTCGTGCACACTGTTTCCATTGGAGACAATTTGCATGAAATGTCAAATCCTGCTTTCTGGAGAAAAAACAAGAATATCTGCTGAATTAGCCCAGAGAGTGCTAATGGTTAAATACTGCTGTGTGAAATGTGTAGGGATTAAACTATTCAAATGCCTTCGCATTTCGATTGCATGCATGTGTTAAACAAAGATATTTCCGCATCGTCCCCGCTGTTAATATTACCATCCCTTACCCATACCATCAGATAAGAGTGGGGTGGGGGGTATCAGGTAAATTGTTTTTTTTCTGATACTCCATGTAAACATATGTTGTGGGTACGCATTAGAAGCGCCTCGGCGAGGTGTTTCTCATGGGTATTCGCAACAGATTTTTCCGTAGAGAAATACGAAAATATCAATACCCAGAGGATTATACCTACTAACGGGTCTGTGACCCTCAAAACAACTTACAGGAGGAAAGTGCCATATCATTGGCTAGCTGGCTTCATCAGTGATTGGTATTAATGGATTTGTATAGCCCTTGCTCCAAATTAATATCAGATTAAGAAATGCTTTCAAGTTTGGCCTTTACCATGCTCAGGACAGCAATTTGATGATATATTTTTTTTTTTCAGAAAACAGGGTTTGACATTTCATGCAAACTGTCTCCTTAGGAGACAGTTTGCATGAAATGTCAAACCCTGTTTTGTGGACCAATTCAGGAAAAAAAATCAATTTGTCGTCTGTTGATTTTTTTTTCTTTGACTGTGCAACTGGCTTGTATAATTATTATTTCTGTAAACATTTAATGAAGTCCTGCAGAAGTGACAGGTAATATCATGTCGGTTTCTCTTATAGGACTAGTTTGTATTCCTGATAAACTCTCAGTCAGCAGCCAGTCAGGCGATAGGAACCCGCACACTACATGTTGTAAATGTATACTGGAGAGCTGATAGCCCCGTTAGTAGAATTATATGCCTCTGCAATACATAATCTGGAGTTTGTTTAATAGTGCCATTATTAGTTTATCAATTAATTAGGTTGATATTAATTTTTTAGCCTGCATCATGTCTTATTTTCATGTCGTATTGATCAGTATGTGTCACTTCTGAAAAGGGACCTACTCTCAAAGAAAACAATTAGCTCCCAGAGGGATCAAATTCTTACTTTTTAAAGGAGACATTTTTTTTTTCAGAATGGCGGCAAAGCAAGAACTTATGGACACGTAAGGCTCTGTTCAGATTTGACGTATTTTTTGCTCATGCAGTGAAGAGCGAAGGCAGATTGGCACTGTGCCATTTGGTTTGTATTTGTGATATCCTTGTTGTCTTCTTTAAGGGGATGTTACCCTTTCAGAGAAGGTAACAGTCAGTTTGATTTTTCTTCCCTCTGAAAAAGGGTCCACTCCAACAGGAAAAAATGTTTTGAGAGCAAATCTTTCCTGATAGAAGAGTAGACACCAGTTACTATGTAGAAGTGACTGGGTGTAAAAACCAGCAAACAGGAAGTCGCAACGGTTGTCTATCTGTCTCCCTTATAAAGAAATGGCGGAGAAGAAATTAGATGCAGTCAATCCCTTTAAATGTAATTTCTATTTATTTCAGGCTCTTTCTTGCTCGCTTGGACGCCATACGCAGTAGTTAGCTTGTGTGAAGCTTTCTTCGATATCGATGTATATAGTATATCATGGCTGCTGGTAAGCGACTTTACACGTTTGAGGAGAATATGTAAACTCCCAAGTGGGGTAGCTCTGTCACAGTTGTTTGCCGCCAATCTGAAAAGGGGTCTACTCTAAAAGGAAAGAATTTGCTCCCCGTGGAGCAAATTCTTCCCTTTTAAAGTAGACCTCTTTTTAGAAGGGAGACAACACATATTCGACAGCGTTACCTCCCTGAAAAGTTATTCTTTGACCATAATATGCAAGTTAATGTAGAAAATTTCCCATACAGAAGTACACAAGGTCTCAATCATTCACATATTTATAAGCAGGACGGTGGCCAAGAAATATTACAAAGAAAAGATATAATTTATTAGACCAGCAAATGCCCGAACCAGTTTGCGCATCTTTGCGCATTGTTTGTATACACAATCTTATCTTTTTTACAGATGCATGTGGTGATATTGAAGATCCTGAATAGAATGCACGGGTGAATACACCACTGGTCTGCATTTTCTTTTGGCGCATGTGTCTAAATGTTTTCGTTTGTCCTTATTACCTTAAAAAGTCTATTGCAACCCATCCCCATTTTTGTTCCTCATCATATATAGTGAAAACAGTGAAATATAGAGATGAACAATATAAGTGTGTGTGTGCGTATGTGCGTGCGCGCGTGCGTGCGTGCGTGCAAGATTGAGTGCATATATGTATATGTATGTGTTACTTCTGTCAATCCATTTTATTGCATAAATTGTTTTATTGCATAGATCTGTCTTACTGTGCTTAAACCCAAAATTATTCCTCATTTCCCATATTAAATAGTGAAAATATAATGCCTTACTAAGTGCTGGATAAGAGGGATATCAAGATTATACTTTACTAACAAAACAGGGCCCAGTTGTTCATACCACCTTTTGCTTAATCACCTCGTTGGTGATCAAAATGTTAATGGTTTTAGTATGTACACTAATTCACAGGTATTTTTGCTGAAAATGTGAGTAGTTTTTGCAAATGCAAAAGCTACTCACATTTTTTTCAGCAAAAATATTAGTGTATATGCCATATTAGTGCATATGCCATATTTAATGATCAAATTTTTAACGATACGTTAACTAACGACATAATTAGTCTTGAAAAACTGGACCCAGCTTGTGGGCACTCATTAGGCAGATGTGCTTCTAATGAGTACCCACAGGACACTTTTTGTGGAGGAATGAAAAAAAAAAAAATCCTTTTTTTTTTTTTTTTTTTTTTGGTAATCTAGAACTATGGCAAAGAAGTATATATGTTACGTTTTAACGTTATGTTTCTTGTTAGCACAAACACTTCCAGTCATTCCAGGGGAAGCTTTACGAATCAACAAAATAATTGTTACTGTTAAGCCAATGTAACCATCTGAATTATCAATTATGGGAATTGGATACAATTAGATTTTCCGTCATTATTTGGTCGATTGTTTATAGTCTACCCTAAGTATACATACAATAAAATTTCCTTTAGGTCGTCATCCCCGTGGTTATAATTGACCAATGAAATCAAACCGCGCGTTTGTACGAAATCCAGAGAGCGGTTATTTTATAGCAGCGCTGACGTCAGAGTGTCATATAAAGAGGGTTATCTGTAAAACCCAGACTGGGACATTGGCAAACAGTACAGACCTAGATCAGACGCCGCAGAACGCGGCGTCTAATCAGGGTCTGCACTGTTTGCTTAAATTAACGGAATTTAAGGGTTAAATGAAACAGTCTTAAGTCCCCGTGCAAGGCGATTTTCCTAGGTACACTCAGAGACAATCTACCCACCAGTGCTGTCAGTACTTTGATTACAAGGGCAACAACTTTTCTGGCTTCAAATTTGCATTCCTGCTCACCAAATCTCTTCTGAAAAGCAGTCTACTCTGATTGTAAGGAAATAGCTCCCAGTGGAAGCAAATACCCTCCTTTTAGAGCACTCATTTTCAGAATGTTCCAAGCAAAACAATTTTGTCTGAGTTGCCTCCCCTGAAAGTTTATCCATTGCTATGAAATCTCCCCTAAGAGGAGCGAATTCCTTACTTTCAGAGTAGAAACTTTTTCAGAAGGAATGCCAAAACAACTTTGACAGAGTTGCCTTTCCTGAATGTGAATTCATTCCTCTTAATTGAAAGTGGTGAGAATTTGATTGGTTGTCCATAACACTATTTTTTCCGATACGCACTTACTCTTAATGGCCACTTTCTGTTTAATTTGCAGGTTCAGTTACCATGTTTAATGGCTAAAACAGCGTGCATGTGGAATCCACTGGTTTTAATTTGTCGCAACAGTGACTTCAAGAAGGCGCTCTTGGAATTATTTAAATCTGTAAAGAACACGTGTTTCTGTAACTTTCGTAATACTAATGGTGTTGCGAAAGACAGCGTAGAGTTGCGGGTATTGGAGAACGGCAGTACATCTACTACGTGAGGTGTTTTCCAAATATCACCAAAGCCGGACCACAACAGTTCCTATGAGACAGCTTGCACATCCACAAAGTCTGATCTGTCTTCTCAGGGCATTCAGTGGGTAGACTAGGATCCAAAGAATCTCCAGTCGGCAGCGAAGTCTGGCCCCGAGATCAGAAAACTTTTTTCATGCTCAACTCAGCTGAGCACGAAATTTTCTCTGTTAATAAATATGAAAATGCCAACAATAGTTGGCATTTTCATATTTATTAGCAGAGAAATTTTCACGCTCAGCTATGTTTAGCAAGAAAGAATTTGGCATTGTTAGTAATTTGAGATTTATTAGCATGAAAAATGTCATGCTCAGTTGAGTTGAGCATGAAAAAAGTTTTATAACCTGCCAAGATGCGCAGGCCGGTCTGAGTCTTCGATTGGCCCGCATGCAATCTTGCAGAAAATGCTGTGCTCCGGCCTAGGTCCGATTACAGGCTCGCGCACATGTCTCCAGTCAGGGACAGTATAACTGAAAGTCCTCCACAGAACTGGCTGTTGTGGGCTAGGTGGCCTTGTGGTAATTGCTTTCGGCTTGCAGGCAGAAGGTCGTGGGTTCGCGGAAGATCGTACACTACCAGGAATAATCGTACTACAGGAACTGTCACTCAGGTTATCGATATTCCATTTTAGATAGGCTGTGGTTAATTCCCTTTGACCGGTCGTCTTACCTGTGTAGCTGGTGTGTAATCAGCTCAGTGTCACACACACCTACAGTATTACTACAATTCAGATTAAATCATGTATGGATGCACTTTAGAATCTTGGACCCAATATACACTGGACTAGGTCCGAGTTAGAATGAATGAATGAAGGAATGAATATCAGCAGATTATTCATTATGATTTTCAAAAGAATATCAATAGTTTAACCTAAGAATTAATTAACAATGATAATAACAAAATATTAATTAATTGATTAAAATTAATTATTATTATTATTATTATTATTATTATTACTATTATTTCAAATTAAATAAAAAAGTGTTGTATTCAGTTATAGATCATTCAATATGATTTTTAAACGAATTTCAATAGTTTAACCTAAGAAAACAAAAGTAATTAATAAGTTATAAAAGTGTTATATTTAATGAATGGTAATTCAGTAAGATTTTAAAATGAAGAACAATAGTTAATCTAAGAAAACAAATGAGTTAATTAACTATGGTTGTATTTAATTACTGATGATAGTTCGGTACAATTTATGAAAGAAAAACGATCATTTCACCTGGAGAAAACAAATGGGAAAATTTAATTAAATATAAGTAATTTGAAAAAAAAAATGAATGAATAAATAATAAAAAAAAATATTACTTTATGATAACCATTAACTAAAGAAAGAAAGAAAGAAAGAAAGAAGCCTAAGGATAATGAATACAGGAGAAAGACCTATGTCATCCACTTCTTAACATCATAGGACAGTCTGCGTACCTCTGTTATTAAGTTATCCTAAGACATTTGTTGTTACAATACAAACGAAAGAAAGAAACAAAGAAAGAGAAAGAAAGAGAAAGAAAGAATGAATGAAAGAAAGAAAGAAAGAAGCATATGGATAATGAATACAGGGGAAAGGCCTATGTCATCCACTTCTTAACCTCAAAGGGCAGTCTTCATACCTCCGTTATTAAGTTAGGTTATCTTTAGACATTTGTTAGTACGGTAATTAAAGATACCTACTCTTTAAGGTGATCTAGATAACCTATTTCTCATCAATACTATCACCACAGATTAAAGAAACCTATTAATCAGAATGCAGTCAAGTGTGTTTAATCAATGCTCACCAGACACCATGATATGCGGCGTCTGATCTGGGTTTCGGACCCATCAATACCAGTATTGATGGGTCCGAGTCTGGGTCTAAAGTTCTTATCTATTTGTCAATGTCCCTTTTATAGCATAAATGATGTAATATCAAATATTACAGTGTTTTAAGCAACCTTCAGGTATGTGCCCTTTGTAGACCAAGACCCCATTGCGCTTTCTGAGCAAGGTTATGCTCTTTGCTTAATGTGTGTTACAGATCTCATTGTTAAGATCAGTATATGCTAAACAATCTTCCTGGTCCATCTGTCCCGTGCTGGTTCCGGGCTTAGAATAGGCCAGACGTACCCTCTGCGTGACGTACGAGCCGTCTAAAAGAGGCTGCCCGTGACCTCCCGGGCCCTCGAAATAGGTAGCTGCCTTCCGCTTCTGTGGCAGTTGGGTAAAACCCCTAACATAACAGAGCAACCGTCCGTTCAACCGGTATAATTCCAGACTATAAAATTAAATTTACTGAAATGCATCTTAAATTGAGGAAAAAACAAATTTCGCGAGATCTATCCTTTTAAACCTTTCCTATCTCATGTTACTAACATGCTTCATTTGTTTGTGTATCATCCTGTGCCCGTGGGTCGCACATGGGACGAAGATTATAACCTCATCTGTATTTAACATATGTGTTTGTCTTGTGTTTGTGTCATTTTTCCGAGCTCTAGCATTCTCCACATTAATAAGTAAGATGCATTTAATATTGTTAGATAAAAAACTAAACGTTTTTCAAGGTATGAAAGCTACATATCATTTGAAAGCTACATATCATCTTACACAGGTTGTTTGTTTGACTCTCTTAAAAATGAATCCAAAATGAATCATTCTTTCTTTAATAAACTGTTTATTTTAAATATGGATCTCCTAACTTATGTTAAAAATAACCTTTCAATTTCTCAGACGTTTTCGGCCTCCCTTGTCTGTAGGGAATAAAATCTACAGATCACTTTCCTTCTGTAGTGGATAGGGTGTAATCCCCTATTAAAACAGGAACCACCTGTTTGCCGTGGGTGGCGTCTCGTATGCTGGGAGAGGGGAACCTGATGATTGAGGAAAGCCCAGGGATCTCCAGCTTTTCAACACATCATTTTGGCCCTTATTTCAGATAGAAGAGCGGTCTGGGTTAGATCCGGCCTGGATCAATCGGCTCAGTCGTGCCAAGCTCTAGAAGCGCACAGCTCGTTCTTAGCTTCTTTCTCTCTTTCATACGTATCTTTATGGTACACACCGGGCTTATTTTTCTCATGTTCCTCTAACTTAAGTGAGTTTCAATGGGCGGCGGCTGAAGGGTCAATTGGTGGGCTTGTATTGGGGCTTTGGCGGAAACCTCTGTGAGTGGAGGCTGTGGATAGGGGGATGAACCCAACTGTTCATAAATTTTTCTATGGAAATTTAGATGAATAGGTGGGAAATCATCTAAGCATGAGGCCGAGCTGAAGACTCTGATCTTGACACCGAGTATAATAGCAATGTAGCCTTGACGTAGGAGATCCATTTCTGTTAAACGTCCCCTTGTAGGGCTCCATGGAGGGTGGGGCGCATAGCTATCGAATCAAAAATTTCATCACCATGGCCTCTCGAAAACGATTTCTGGCGTTCGACTCTTCGGAGGACGACACGCAACCGACTACTTTTACGTTCAAAGCTAATGAGAACTTCGCTAAATTTTTAGTGATTTCAAGTAAAGAGGACAAACCTATTACTTCACTGTCACCTTTCATTATAGAAAAACAAATCGAATCTATTATAGGCACTCCAAAAAATGTAAAAAAATTAAAAAATGGAACTCTTTTGGTCGAAACAAACAGAAATTCTCAAATTGATAATCTTTTGAAACTTACAAAATTTTTTAATATTAATGTCACTGTCACGGAACATAAAACTCTCAACAGTTGCAAAGGTATTATCCGTGACAGAATGCTAAAACATGAAACTGAAGAAAATATCACAGAATATCTTAACACACAAGGAGTAACAGCTTGCAAATGTTTTAAAATTAAAAAAGATGGAAACTTTATAGAAACAAATACACTTTTACTAACTTTCAACACCACAACTTTACCGAAATCACTAAAAATCTTTTACCGAATTATACCGGTTGCATTCCAAATCCTCTGCGGTGTTTCAACTGTCAGAGGTTTGGACATCATGAAAACGGCTGTCCGGAAGCACCTGGATCAATATGTGAAAAATGTGGTATGGGTGAATTTGATCACCATACAAATGCTTGTAAAAATGAAGCCAAGTGTGTGAACTGTCACAAAAACCATCAATCAAAATCAAATCAGTGTGAAATTTGGAAAAAAGAGAAAGAAATCATGAAAATTAAAGTTACACAACAAATCACTTATTTGGAAGCCAAAAAGATTCAAGAAAATCAACCTGAAATCACCTTTGCAAAAGTTGTTCAATCCCTAAACACTAAACCTGAAACCAAAGAAACTTCTACCCAGTTTAACGAAAAAGATTCTGTCATCAAAGCAAATTCAAAAGTTATTACTCCTACTCTAAACCTAAACCTAAACCCACATCTACTCATCAGTCTGGACCACCAACAAAATCTCAAAACAGTTCACAAACACAGCCGACTAAAACAAGTGGATCACAACAGAGATCCAGGTCCAGGACAGCTGACCAGAAAGGAAAAAATGGAAAAGAAAAAGATAAAGATAAAGAACCAAATCCATATAGTAAAGGGGCGTCGGCCGATCCGATCAAGTTGGTCAATCGGTTTCCTTGAGAACATGGAGTTAGAGATTGACTCCTCCATGTTCTCGCAGTCTCAGAGAAAACAAAAGGATTAAGTTCCTTATTTTCAAATCATCTCTCCATTTATCATGGATAAAAAATCAATTATTCAGTGGAACTGTCGAGGACTAAAAGCAAATTATAATGAAATTTTAATTTTAACAACACTACTTTCTCCGACTGTCTTTTGTCTCCAGGAAACCTTTTTAAAAAATACAGATAATATTAATTTTAAAAATTATAGTTTATATAATCATATCGCAACTGAAAATCAGAAAGCCTCAGGAGGTTCATCTATCCTTGTAAAATCAAATGTTCCTCATAGACAGATAGATATAAATAGTAATTTACAAGCTGTTGCTGTAAATGTCACTCTGTCTAAATCCATAACAATTTGTTCTCTATATCTTCCTCCACACTGTAAATTTTCTAAACACGATTTAGAAAATCTTATAAACCAATTACCTCGTCCTTATTTATTATTAGGTGACTTTAATAGTCACAGCAAACTATGGGGTTGTCTGGATACAAATGACAAAGGAGAAATAATAGAAAATTTTATTGCAGAAAATGATTTATGTTTATTTAACGATAAACAACCAACTTATCTTCATTCTCCTACAAGAAATTATTTTGCTTTAGATTTGTCTATATGCTCTCCAAATATTTACTTAGATTTTGATTGGTCAGTTTTAGATGACCTTCATGGGAGCGATCATTTTCCAATTAAAATTGAAGAAATTGAATCGACAAATAAAGACCATCATTCCCGATGGAATTTGAATAAAGCAAACTGGGAGAATTTTATGGAGCTATGTAATGAAAAATTAAATCCTGAAATGTTTAAAACAGCAGATGATATACAAGCTTTTACTGATACATTAATTCATGTAGCCGAAAAATGTATTCCAAAGTCCTCGACACGTTCAAAAAGAAATAGACCTTGGTTTAATAAAGATGTTAAAAATTCAATAAATAAAAGAAAATCTGCCTTACGAAAGTTCAATAGGCAGCCAACAAAAAAAAATCTAATCCATGCCAAACAAATGCGAGCAAAAGCTCGCAAGACAATAAAAACGGCTAAAAAAACATCTTGGCAGCAATACGTCTCCAAACTTAATTCTAGAACTCCAGCAAAGAAGATATGGGACATGATTCGAAAAATTACTGGCAAAAATAAAAATAACACGCATGTCCATATTAAATCAAATGGAAATAAATGCTCAACGACTAAAGATATTTCCAATGCACTAGGAGAGAATTTTCAGAAAAACTCTTCTAGTGCAAATTATTCCGAAACCTTTCAAAACATAAAACAGGAACGAGAGAAAGAGCATCTAAATTTTATGTCACTAAATCATGAAAAATATAATGTACCATTCACAGCTTCAGAATTATTAGATGCTCTTCATACATCTCATGATACAGCTGCTGGTCCTGATGACATTCATTATCAAATTCTTAAACATTTACCCGATAACGCTTTAAAACTTTATTAAATATTTTAAATGATATTTGGATCACTGGAAAATTTCCAAAAGACTGGAGTAAAGCAACGATTATACCTATACCAAAACCAAATAAAGATCATACTGAAGCTGCTAACTACAGACCTATTGCTTTGACAAGTTGTTTATGTAAAACAATGGAGAGAATGATTAATGATAGACTGGTTTGGTTCTTGGAATCAAACCAGCTTATAACAAAATATCAAGCTGGATTCAGAAAAAATAACTGTACAAACGATCATTTGATTCGTTTGGAATCTTTTATTCCTGATGCCTTTATTAAAAAAGAACATGTAGTAGCTGTATTTTTTGACCTTGAAAAGGCTTACGATACTACTTGGAAACATGGCATCATGAAAGATTTACATAAATTAGGCCTTAAAGGCAGATTACCACTTTTTATTCAAAACTTTTTATCAGATCGAACATTTAATGTTCGAATAGGTAATACGTTATCGGACATATTTAAACAAGAACAAGGTGTACCACAGGGAAGCATTTTATCACCTACCTTGTTTGGCATTAAAAATAACGATATTGTTAAATGTGTGAAAGACCTTGATTGTTCACTTTTTGTTGGCGATTTTGGAATATTTATTAGATCGAAAAATATGGAAACCATTGAATTCAAACGACAACGATGTTTAAACAATATAGAAGATTGGGCAACAGAAAATGGTTTCAAATTTTCAAAAACAAAAACTCAGTGCGTTCATTTTTGTCAAATACGTCAGCTACATTTAGATCCTCATCTTACCATATACGGTAGTCCTATTCCAGTCGTCAGTGAAGCAAAATTCCTAGGTCTTTTGTTCGATAACAAATTATCTTTTATACCACACATCAAAGCTTTAAAAGCTAAATGTCTTAAAGCACTTGATATTCTTAAAGTTCTCTCCAGTTCCGACTGGGGAGGAGATCGTACTGTTCTTTTAAATCTTTATAGATCTTTAATTCGATCTAAAATGGATTATGGATCCATAGTTTATGGATCCGCTAGAAAATCTTATTTGAAATCTTTGGATACTATTCATCACCAAGGTTTACGTCAGGCTCTAGAGGCTTTTCGTACTTCCCCCATCGAAAGTTTATACGCTGAATCAAATGAACCATCACTATATATAAGAAGAGAGAAATTGTCTCTTCAATATGTTACTAAACTAGCCGCCAATCCACAAAATTCAGCTTATGATTGTGTTTTTAACCCGAAATATGAAAGATTTTACAACAACAAACCAACGGCTATTAAACCCCTTGGCCTGAGAATACAACCGTTACTTGAAGAGGCCAATATCAATATTAAAAATGTTCAGCATTTTTCTTTTCCATCAAAAGAGCCATGGACGTTAAACCCTCCAAAGATTATTTTAGACCTTCATAAAAATAAAAAAAAACAGAAGTCGAGTCGCATATTTTTAAGAATGAATTTTTAGAAATCAAATCAAATTATAAACATTACCTGTCAATTTATACAGATGGTTCGAAACAAGATGAGAAAGTTGCTTGTTCTGTTATTAGTCCAAATTTTACTGACAGTATCAGATTACCTGATAATAGCTCCATTTTTACCGCCGAAGCCAAGGCAATTGATATTGCACTTTATCATATCCGAGATCAGTCTGAAAAACAGTTCATCATTTATTCAGATTCTCTTTCTGTATTAAAATCTCTTAAAGATTTACACCATAGAAACCCATTAATTCAGCAAATTCTTAAAAAATATTATTACCTTTCAGTTTCAAAAGAAATTGTATTTTGTTGGCTTCCCAGCCACGTTAATATTCGTGGAAATGAATTAGCCGATTTAGAAGCCAAATCTGCACTATCCTTAGTGATAACCAATTTTAAAATTCCTCACTCCGACTTTAAATCGAACATCCGTCTATACATTAACAATAAATGTCAGTCTGTTTGGGAAACACAAACTCAAAATAAATTAAATGAAATAAAACCAAATTTTAACAGCAAATGCACATTCTCTAATTACAGCAGAAAAGAACAAACAAAAAACACCAGATGTAGAATTGGACACACTAGAATTACTCATTCTTACATATTAAAAAATGAACAAGTTCAATTCTGCATTCCTTGTAATGAACCTTTCACAGCCAAACATTTTCTTATCACTTGTGCTGAATTTAATCACATTCGCACAAAGTATTTTAATATAAAAACTATAAAGGAACTTTTTGATATGCCAACTCAGAAAATACTCGACTTTCTTAAAGAGATCGGACTTTTTAATAAAATATGATCAGTATTTTTAATAACTTAAAATCATTAATACTTTATCTCTTTAAAATAAACACATCAATCCTAGATATTTTTAAATTTCTCATTAAATAAAATCATTATATAACATAAAACTTATTAGACGCTATATGCCCTTTTAGGGTTGAGCGTCTATAAACAAAATATCCATCCATCCATCCGTCCTGGTCCATCTGTGCCTGAGCACAGTTTAGTCTGGGTCTAGAGTACAAACAACGCTAGTCATTATTTCCTTTTCTAGTAGTATAAGGGTACATGATTAGAACAAAAAAAGTAAAAAAAGTAAATTTTGAAGTTTTAATTATTATTGGTAATTTGATAATTTAGTAGTTTGAAACCAGTCTGCAAAGCTCACAAAGACCATCAGCTGGACAGAGGTGTACAAACAGGACATTTCTTTCAAGACAGGTACATAAATAGCTTTGGGCTATTTGTTCACAGCATGAAGACAGTCCTATTTCATAAACTTAGGACCCATTGGTGGCGCGAATTAACATAGTACTTATCAGTTAAGCCCTTCGCACTTTATGTAAAAGTTTTGCAGACACCATAAATATGGGATAATTTTCTCCAGTTCTCCATTAAAACATATGTTGTGGGTATTAATTTGATGCACCTCGGTGAAGCAAAAACGTGTTATGAGTACTCATTTGAAGAACCTTGGTGAGGCTCATCTAATGAGTACCCACAACATATGTTTTATGGAGAGAAAAAAAATACAATCACCAAATACTTATCCTGAACAATGCCTCTGTATGTTATATTTTCAAAACAGGATTTGACATTTCATGAAAATTGTCTCCAATGAAGACAATTTGCATGAAGTGTCAAATCCTATTTTCTGGATAAACTAAGACAATAACCACTTTACCGCATGCTAAATTACCCTTGAAAGTGATAAACGTTAAGGGATCAAATATCACCCCCACCCCTAAAAAGGAAATGGTTTGACATTTCATGCAAATAACAAATCCTATTTTCTGGCGAAAATTCAACAAATATCACCAGTTTATTGCTGCTGAATTAGTCCAGAGAGTGGAAAAGGTTAAGGGTTAAAATGTTTACCCCTCCCCCACCCCCACAAAAAGAAAAGAAAAGAAAAGGTTTGACAGTCCATAATAACTGTCTCTGTTGGAGACAATTCGCATGGCATGTCAAAGCCTACTGTCTGGGAAAAATAAGAATATCATCGTCACTTTTCCCTTGATGCATGAACGTTGTTTAACAATCATTTAAACTTAAGAAAAAAAAAATAGACAAACTGTCAAAAAAACTTACATAAAAATTAATGTAGCATATGCTATTTCTAGTTTTATCTTATCATCTCAAGAAGTGCTGGATCCCGTGACCTGTCCCAGAAAAAGGGCAGGCGTGTCAGAAAAAAAGGGAAATTATGTACATTGTGTATTATGTAAACACTAAAGATCCAGATCAGTCTGCGCATCTGCACACTCTGATCAGGATTTTAACTCTTAACCCTTGTCCTGCTGAATAAATTAAGATGCCACACCCACGTCTAATTTTCAGCCAGTCAGATTACTTGATCCAGATTGTTGCTATAGATTTGCATCCTTGATGGCAAACAGTGCAGATCCAGATCAGTTGGCTTCTTCAGAAGCCAACTGATCTGGATCTACACTATTTGCAAAACAGGGTACATCCGGGTTCAGCAGGACAAGGGTTAATGGATATATTCTACAGTAATTAGTGTTTCTTAAGTTACACAGTTAAAGATGGCACTTTGTTTGCCCATATTCCTACATCATAGTCATAATGGTCACTTTCAAATGTTGATGTTTATTTGATGTTTTGACCACTTTGTTTTATTGCATGAGGTATAGATTAAGCTATTATTAACTTGTCCAGTGGCCTGAGTCTTCTAGGTCCCAGCTGGATAATGATAATAACAGTAGACAAATGGAACCAGAAAATAAACAACGTGCTGTTATTTAACTTGTATTTATATATGTTTTAATGCTAATATAAATGAAAGTAAAATGTTTTGTTGATCGTTTCAAGAACTTTGAGGTGTCTTCAAGTAAAATAAGAAACAATTATGATTGAATTTTTTGCAAAAAATGGCCTTATGAATTATGCGATCAATGCAGACCCCAATTTGTCTGTGTGTCCGCTGAAATATATTGATCAGAGTCTATACTGCATGTTGAATACAGCTTGCACAATCTATCAGAGAAAAATGTATGCATATGCTAATCTGGAACTACAATGGTTGCTGTTTTTATTTGGAGAGACTCGTGTTATTTCTGTGTTGGGTAGTTAGCAAATATGGATAAAATGTCGTTTTCCTGGGATTATGACTGTTACTACTATCCTAGAGTTTTAGACAGAGAGGTCTGTGCCAACAGTGTAGACCCAGAACAGATGTCACATTACGCATTGTGAGTTCAGGGTCTACACTATTTTACACCTACCCAGCAAAGTTTAGACAAATCAGCTGATTCTATAGAGTGTAGGACAAAATCCCCATCGGACAAAATCCCCTCTGCTCATTTTTGCATAGGTGGACGAAATCCCCTTCATGTTTTTTACAAGGTGGACATAATCCCCATTGAAACTTTTTACAGGATGGACATAATCCCCCCTCGTGATTTTTACAAGGTGGACAAAATCCCCTCCATTAGATGGACAAAATCCCCTTCGGTCAAAATCCCACTTGCTGATTAATGCCATAGGAATGGTACTCGAATGGTAGATGAGACTGTATCCATCGGTCATACACTCTGTTCCCTGAAGACTGAAGACTGATAGAATAAATTTAAAACATTCATTTTTGTATATAATCTATACATTTTTTCTTTGAATCGTGTTTTATCCAAAACCATTTTAAAACAGACCGTTTGTAAATATATGGTTAGTGTGGATTTGTTAAGGATTCTGGGCTTCAAGTTTCCCTGGTTTTTGAAGAAATCAAATATTTGCAGTATCCTCCATACCTTTATGCATGCGATTCTACTTTTAATTTTTATTCTTCTTTATACCTATGTATTTCTTCATAAACCAGTAATTGCTGCCCATTATCTTCAACAGGAATGATATGATGCTGAGAATTAAAACAACGAATATTTTCTATGATTTATTAAGCTATTTCATCCAATAAATTTATATACATGAAAGGTGTAGCAAATATACAACAATGATCCTAAGTGTAATTAACAGTGCAGACCCTGATCAGATCTGATCAGGATCTTTACTGTTTGCTATTTCATCTATACTGGATTACTGCAATGTGAAATTACTCTTTTTTAATATTCTGAAATAATTACAGTGGCTGTTTGGATCTGTCTGAAATTTTAGGATTTTTAAGTTATTAAATTTATTTATCAGCGATTATGAAGTTTGTATGATGGTACAGGTAATCAAACATTTTTTGATAATTAGCATATTCAATCATTTAATAATTATAAAAGAATAATTACATATTTTTATCACTTGAGGTGAAATTAATCAGTTTGTTTTCAAACATAATTATCAAGTGCAGTCCTTAATTTGAAAATTTATTGGGAATAAACACATTTAATTCAATTACATGTGATTAAAGGGACTAAAAGATCAAAGCATGAAAGAGAAATGCAAACATTGCAGTCAATTAAATAATTCAAAAAGCACATTCTTTGTAATGAACACCCCTGGGCATGAGTTATATTTACCTTTGAACACCAATTTATGACAGTGTATAAATAAATAAATAAATAAATGGCACATAATGATGAGTCCTTTAATGATTCATATGAAGACAATATACTATATAGAAAATTTAAAAATGAACAGTATATTGCAAGAATAAATAATAAGTATAATAAATTTCTGGGAAAATGGTCTTCCTTGGTCCACCCGCTTAACACAATGTGAGAAATGAGTTCCATTTTTTTTTTTTTTTTTGTTGTTTTTTTTTTTTTTTTTTTTTTGTCTTTTTTATATAATTAAAACAGTTCGGACACTCTATAGTATACAAAGTCTTAGATACCTTTAATTTATATTCATATGTAAAAGTTAAAAAAAATTTAACCCACTCAGGGCTACACACCTGCGAACTATGAAAGAAAATCACACTACTAAATATAGCATGTGACATTAATATCTTCTTGGATAGGTCTGCTCTTAATATATTATTGCAAAGAAGTTGTCACAAAATTATGAGAAACTGTTATTTTTTTGTTATATGATAATGTCTAAATGTACTTTGTAAAGACAAAAAATTGTCACATATATGTTTGTGTATGTCTATACATGTTTGTGTATGTATAAAAGAATAAATATGGAGAAAAAAAAAGACAATATACTATAAATAGAAACTATTTGAAGCACATATCTAGCACTTTAAGTAGCACTTCACACTTAAAAAGCCACAGAAATTTTCAGAGCAAATGTCTTCACTTTTTTGCTTTTAACGGAGATATAAAAACCACACATCAAATGCATTTGCAGGCCTCATTTTCTTTGGAAAATAGGGGGAAAAATTCAGACTGCTAATGTTGTGTGTAGCATTTGAGTTCAGTACTCCTATTTTGATTTTATCCAGTTTTAACATAAATTGGTGTCTTTTTAAGCAAACAGTGAAAACCCTGATGAGACGCTGCATGATGCGGTGCCTTGTCTTGGTTTGCACTGCTTGCCTATGTTCAATTTACAGATGTCAGGCTTTTATGGGTTAAATGTTTAACTCTTTAATGTACACAGAAATATGTCTGCTCACTTCACATGAATACACAACACTCTAATGCAACCGAATCTGTTGTCCCATTACGTACAAGAACTGTGCCAAAGTCTTCTCCTCGCGCACACACTGCTGACACAGAGTCTTCAACTTCTGGTGAACAACTGTGGCTTTCCTGGTCCTCTTTGGAGCTGGCTGGCACTGCTGGTTGTTGTACACATCAGTCTCCACAGGAGCCGCATCCTTTCTCAAACAGTCAATCACAGTCCAGAGTGATGGGTTGCTACATCCCACAAGATGCTTGAACCCGTTCTTCCACGATTCACACATGTTGTTAGTCCTCTGTTGATCAGTTATCGTTGCTTCATTATATACAAAAATGAACGTTTTAAATTTATTCTATCAGTCTTCAGTCTTCAGGGAACAGAGTGTATGACCGATGGACAGTCTCATCTACCATTCGAGTACCATTCCTATGGCAGTAATCAGCAAGGGGGATTTTGTCCGAAGAGGATTTTGTCCATCTTATGGAGGAGATTTTGTCCACCTTGTAAAAATCACGAGGGGGATTATGTCCATCCTGTAAAAAGTTTCAAAGGGGATTATGTCCACCTTGTAAAAAAGTAAGTAAGTAAGTAAGTTTTATTTCAAAATTCCAAAAGGCTATAAATCCCATGAGGATACAACAAATACAAATTTATGCACGACGGCAGACAGGCATTACAAAGTACCTTATATACACACATATATACATACATATACATATATACATACACACACACACATATATATATATATATATATATATATATATATATATATATATATATATATATATATATATATATATATATATATACATGTATATATATACACACATATATACACATATACATACATATACATACACATATATACATATATATATACATACACGCACACATATACACATACATATACATACACATATACATATACATACACATACACATACACACACACACATTCACACACATGTACATATACATAAATACAACTACATTGTATCACTTAACTTAACAAGACATTGACAGGTAATTTGCAATTAATATGAAACAGTAGTACAAAATATCATGACAGTATTACATCGCAGGGTAAGTTTGACACACGCAGAGCAGAGAGCATGTGGCGTATCCAATGTACAGACACCATGCTCCCTGCTCCCGAAATATGTTCTCTAACAATGTATCACCAGCATGATCCAACGCAGCTTATTATGACGTTATCGGCGGAGAAGGTGTGTAATAAGTAGCATATCGCACACTGTAACGTCTTGATAGTATATAAAGGACAATTCTAACACTCCTCGCCTATATAGCCAGTGGTTAAACTCAGTGATATATTATGCAATAAATCACTGGGCGGAAACGCGCGACGCTATCTGGCGCATTTCCGACGTCATTTCGACACGCTGCTGACGTCAGTCTTAGTTTCTACGACGCTAGACTGTGTAACGTCGTTTTTCTCACTTCAGCAACGTAAGAAATGCATGTAAACGTCAGCGTTACAGACAAAACTTTTGGCGGGATTTCTTTATTTGATGGCGGAAAGTTTGAAAAATCTAAAGGATACAATTACATTTTCGTCGTTTTCTATGTGTTAGAATCGAAATAGATCAGCTCTTGTGCGTGATTTGTTGAGTAATAAATCACAGTTTGTCGGTCAGTTGTAAGAAGATAAATCACTCGCGCTCCGCGCTCGTGATTTGATCTACTTTACAACTGACCTCCAAACAGTGATTTATTACTCAACAAATCACTGCTAGAGCTGATCTATTTCTTAACTAACGTTACCAAGCAAAACATTAACGCCATGGCGTCGACTTTCAGTGCTTAACATTTCAAGCGCTGCAGCGACAAAAAATGTCAAAATACTAAAATGGGATCGGCATCTGTTAGAGAAACAATGAAGACAACCGAAACAATCTGCAACAAGTAGTGAAAATAACGTCGACTTATTATTTTCCACTAGTGAAAATATCATATTCTTTCACCAGTGAAAATATCATATTCTTTCACTAGTGAAAATATCATTTCTACTCATTTCGGATATACTCAGCTTTCATTGCTAAGTATAAAATAAAATGTTATAAACGTATTATATACGTCAGGAACTGATAAAATTTCTGTTGACGGTTACGATCTTCTACCTAGAAGAACGCCTCCGAACAATGCATATAGAATATGTTTTACGACAAACTGATGTCCAGAACCCAGCCTTAACGAAAACGAAATAAATAAAAAGACAGGGTTCCAGACATACAATTAAAAAATGTATAGTATGAGCTATCAGATTCTTTTCGGAACAAAATATAAGTTAATTACCATATAACAGATCAGTGCGACATTTGAAAGCATGATATATGTATACACTCAAATTTCGTAGCAGCTTAATATTGATAGTGTTTATTAATTCAACAAATTTAAACATAGACGGTCTCTTCCAATAATATTTAGGTATATACCTTGTTCTAAAATCGCTATACATATCACACTCGATAACAAAATGAAATTCATCCTCTAAGATGTTGCAATTTACACATTTTCGCTCGTCTATAGGAATTCTTGTTGGCCTAGCCCATCTACCAGATTCTATTGCTAATCTATGCGAGGACACCCTTAATTTGCTGAGTGCTTGAATATATTTATAAACATTAATCTTTTCTAAGTATGGTTGAAATTGAAATTGCATGACAGTTTTGTAAAAATTTGCTCTTGACGAATTGTTTATTCTATCATGCCAGTTTTGCATAAAGATATCACTGAGTCTCTGTTTCAAAACAGACAGAAAAGTGCCTACATTTCCAACCCCTTGTGCTAACCAAACTTCGCGGAATCCTAATGATGCTAACAAATTACGAACAAGTGATGCCCAATTCGCCTTATTCGGTAACTCCTCAATATCTCTAATCATCATATTATATTTAATTTTAATATACTTATTTTCAGGCGTTTGTAAGATTTTAAATCAATATTTGATAATAATGAAAGATCGTTTTATTGCATAATTTTCACGTCCCAGCTCCCCGTATATAAAATCATTTTGTGTTGTTCCTTAACTCCAAGTAGCTTTTTACAAAATTGCATATGTACTCTTTCGACCGCGTTTGCTTGACAAAACCCCCATACCTCACATGAATAGTTTAAGATAGGTGAAATGAGCTTGTCAAAAAGTTCTAATTTATGCTTAGGTGATACGTACGTAAATTTATATAGGTACTTATTCAGTTTTAATATAGCCTTTTGTGCTTGCCCTGCCAACGTAGTTTGCGCTTCTGAGAAAGAGCCCCCGGTTGTAAATACAATGCCCAAATACTTGAAACTCCTAACTATTTCTATTGGTTGATCCTCGTACATAAATACTAAATTTCGCTGTAGAGTGCCGCCCTTTCTAAAAATTAAAACTTTCGTCTTTGTTGCATTTACTTTAAGTTTCCAACTTGTGCAATACTCTGATAGTAAGTTTAAACCCAACTGTTATTCTTTAGCATCATTAGCAAATATTACTATATCATCAGCATATAATAACATGTAAAGTTTAAACATATCTACGTCTAGTCCCTCAAACCCAGAATGAATGAACTTATCTTCGATATCGTTCAAGAACAAGGAAAATAAAAGGGGAGATAAGCACTCGCCTTGTCTGACACCGAGTGAGCAAAAGAATTCGTTACCCACCATGTTACACATTTTTACTCTTGATTTGACGTTTTGATACATGGACTTTACTATGTTTAAAATATTACCTCTTAAACCTAGCTTTACCAATTTAAACCATAAATTATCACGTACAACATAATCAAAAGCTTTAGTAAAATCAATAAAACAACAGTACAACTTTTTACCACGGTTAATAAAATGTGTTATTAATCCATGTAATACAAAAATATTGTCCACCGTACTCATACCCGGTCTAAATCCAGCTTGAGCTTCTATTAAAATGTAATATTTTTCGGCCCACTCAGACAACCTATTATTTATCACCCTGGAGAAGAGTTTTCCAAGAGTACTTAAAAGAGTAATTCCTCTAAAATTTTCTACTTCGTTAATACTTCCTTTTTTATGTAACGGTATAATTTAACCCTCAGACCATTCTTCAGGAAAATAACCCATCTCATAAAGTTTATTGAACAGAATTAGTAATGTTGCACTTAACACTTCCTTACCGTTAATGAAAAATTCGTTGAGTAATTTATCCGGTCCTGCCGACTTGTTAGTACGTAACTGAGAGATTGCTTTCAACATTTCTTGAAGTGTAAAGGGTAAGTTTAATTCTGCAAACATAACTGAAAATTCATTATTTTCATAACGCTCGTTAAAATATATAACATCCTCATCAGGATTATAAAACCGATCTGCCGGATTGTTAACCGCTCGAAAATACTGTTCAAATGAGGAAAGGGGCACCGATATGCTTTTAATTCCAGCTGTTTCTTTTAAGAGGTTCCATTATAGCCTCGCGTCTTTATACTTTGCATTTACAAAACGCGATGTTTTTTCCCTGTCATATTCATATCTGCATTTCCTTAAAATAGCCTTATATTCCGATCTTGCCTTTACTAAACCGCATCTGTTGGCGTCACTCTTCAACAGACGGTATTTATCCAACATTCGCATGAAGTAAAATTTCTTTTCAGCGCATCTTTCGTCATACCATGGGGCTTCCTGCCTAATTTCACATGTCCGTTCCGAATCATTTGGCGGGTTAAATGATTTTTTGAACATTGGGGATGCTGCATGTTCAATTATATTATTAAAATCAGCTAAACATTGATCAATCTCATTATTTTCGGTACAATTCGGTATTCTGACCTTCAGTTCGCTAAGCTTTTCAGTAGTATTACTTGTTTTAAGCGAATTCAGAAATTCCTCCTTAAAAACACGGTTCCAAACAAACCTACCAGACACCTGACCATAATCATTTTCGATAGTCTCCCTTGCACCTTGCATTTGAAAATCAAAAGAAAAAGTCAACAAACAATGGTCAGATAAAATATTTGGCTCATGCACCTTAAAATGGCTCACGTTTCTGAATAAATCTTGAGAACATAAAACATAATCCACTACACTTGAACCCCTACTGCCAACAAACGTGTATCGACCTATCCCATTATCATCCCCCACCCTCCCATTCATAATCCGTAACCCGGTTTGCTTACAAAAATCGAGTAAAAATAGACCGTTATTATTAACGTGACCTTTGTCTTCTGAATAACGTGGTAATTGGACGTCCGGGATGTATTCGTCTGGGAGAACTGACATGTACCCCGGATCATCGTCTTCCACAAAATCGGGGTTAACAGACGTGCGAGCGTTCCCATGTTCAGTCTCCGCAAGCTAGAATACTGCAATTATTTAAAGACATATTTTCAATGTGCGCTACAGAATCTAACAACCTGTCAAAAATATTGGTTTCAACCATGGATTGTCGACTACTGTCATCGGGAGTTACGTAGCATAAACATACATAAAGGTCCTTTTGGGAAAACAAAACGGTTTTACTAATTTTAATCCATAGAAAATCATCTTCGCTAGTAGTGACTAATGTATCGTTTGAAACAAATTTGTTTCTTAAATAAAGGACAAGGTCACCAGAATTCCTACGACTACCTGCTTTTATCAGTTTTCTATTCAAGACAAAATGATCAAAATTATTTATCGAAAGCTCAGAATTTTCATCAGTCCAACTTTCCGTAAACAAAACTACGTCACTAGTATTAAAAATGTGCTGCAATTCAGGTGAATTCAACTTATTTGTTCTTTTGGAAATTAAACCTTGAGCATTAAGTAATGAAAATCTCAGCGTCACCTTCTCCTCATAACCCTAACATGATTCACCAGAACTTGTATTATGTCCATCCTGTAAAAAGTTTCAAAGGGGATTATGTCCACCTTGTAAAAAACATAACGGGGATTTCGTCCACCTATGCAAAAACGAGCAGAGGGGATTTTGTCCGGAGGGGATATTGTCCGGATACCGTTTTTATTGTATTTGTCGCCTTTGTCACCTATGTCATTTCGCTATTATGCTATTTTTTTCTTTCAAAATCTTCGCTGCATACGTATTAAATACTGTAAAATACATGAACAGACAGCAGCAGCTTGATAAGACCGCGTTGATATGCTGCAGAGATGCGCAGGCTGATCTGGGCCTTCGTTGTCCCCACATATAAAAAGAAAAATTTTCTCACGACATGGCTCTAAGTTAGTCATTAAAACAGAAGGCGTTCATAACTATTGTTTTTTCACTCTCCTGCATTGTGTATTTCATGCATGCGATTGAGCGCTCTGTAGGTTTGTTTCTTACATACCCAACACCAATAAAAATATTAATATATGTATGGTTAAAATTTTAGATTTCTATCTTTTCGGAAGATGGCAGATTCGCTCAGCTATCAAATGTTTTATACTTTTTGGGTATTAGAGATTTTAATTCGCATGTTTATATGTATGCCGTCTTGCGAGCAAATGTAAATGACTGCAGAAATGTAAATATATACAGTGAGCATAATTTCATCCCTGCAAGTATTTTTCGAGACAAATGTCCCCTGGTAAAATGCGCTGGTTCTGATTTGTCTGTTCGACGCACAGACTGATCTGGATATTCGCTGTTCACATGTGCAGTAGACATCTTTTTCGCACGATGTGTCTCAAATAATGGAGCTGAGGGGAATAGATGTACTGGGTAGATTTTCCGCCATGTTTGACAAACTTCCTGTTTGCCTTCCAATACGCCAAACTTTATCCGAAAATGGGACAGCTCTAAAAACATCACGAAAACAAGCCTATATAATATTGACCCCCTTAAACCCCACTTTTATATAGTAAAACTGGGGTTTATAGGGGTATACCTTATTTTTCTTATTTCTGCTCAAAACACAGATTGTGGGTACTCGTTAGAACCGCCTCGCCGAGGCAGTTCTAACGAGTACCCACAATCTATGTTTTGAGCAGAAATATGAAAAATATCAGAGTTTTTTATCTGAAAATTTTCAGTTTTTGGAGATAAAATCTTGTATATATTTGAATAGGTATGTTTTCGTAATGAGACGGTATTTCATTCTTTTAGAGTTGTCCCATTTTCCAAAGGGAGAGCAAACAATTTTAACAGAGTTGCCTCCCCTGGTAGTGTATCCCTTATAGACAGTCGTAAAATGTTCTGTGATTCTTTTTGTTTAGTCTGTGTTTTGCCCTAGTTTAATCTTTATCATGTTGAAAATGAAATTGGCAGATTTTGATTATTTTTCCCAGAAAATAAGTCTTGTCATTTCATTGGGAATGTCGTCCAAGGACATGAATCGGCTCAAATGTCAATCTTGATTTTCCAATAAACTGTGGCTTGGCATTGCATTTGAATCGTCACCGGTAGGAATGTTTTAACCCTTAATCACCATTCAAAAAGTAGTCGACAAATTTCTAACATAATGTTTTATTGTTGTTGTCTGAGAAAATAAAGCTTGACATTTTGTGTTACTTGTTTGCTTGGCTACAAATCCCAACACTTTGAGTTTTTATGGTATTATCATTACCGAATGGTATCTAATGCAGTCTAATCTATCCATAATTGTAAAAAGACACATTTCTCATATTCAGGCTATTATCATTATTATAAGTAAAAGTAGTAGCGGTTGTCGTTGTAGTAGTAGTAATAGTAGTGGTGTGAATCAACATAGGAAAAAAGGGCCATCCTGGCATATGCAAACAATGAATACTCAGAACCATTTATGCACAAGGATTTTCTATTTTATGATGTTATCCTTAAATATTCTGACATTTTAGCGCTTACCATACTTGGAAACGTCCATTTGGCTACCTGCTGATGTGTCCGAGAAGTGCTGGCCGAGAGACTAACAGTGTAGAAGCTGAAACTGCATTCTGCTGTGTCTGATACGGGTCTACACTGATTTCCCAGGCCTATCAGTCCGAATACTAAACGAGAAATACGGTATTTATTTTTTTACAATGATTCAACCATTCTGTGACAGTATAGTAAAAGCCCTCACGGTGTGATCGCGTAATCATGCAGGCTGATCTGGGTTCTCTGTTCACACGTGATAAGGTGCATTTTCCCATGCTAGGGGTATCATTTTTTTACACATGTCGAAATATATCTTGCGGTTTAGTGAGGGGAATTTAGCGTGAAAATGGAGTTCTGCTCATGTATAAGCAAGAGGGTGTAAGCAGTATTGCAAACTTCATTACTGCTTATGAAGCATTTCAGTAAAACCGAGATTCCCCTTTTCAGTCTGTAATGTGTTCTTTGTTGCCAAAGGCAACATTATAGCTTTTCATTGTAGATCAAAACTAGCTAACATCATTCCTATCAGATGTCCAAGATGGCCACCACGGTCGCCATTCTGTAAATGTTTGAACCTCTTCTCTTGAACTGTAAGGCGAATTGACTCGAAATTTGATAGGAGGTATCTGTGTGACTTGTAGATCAAAAGTAGCTACACATCCAACATGGCCGCCACCGCCGCCATCTTGGAAATGTATTTGGAACTTCTCCTGAACTCGAACATGGTAGGAAGTACCGAGGGAACCTGTCGATCAAAAATAGCTGCTTTATATATCCATAAAGTTTCATGAAAATATCTTGAATGGTTTTCAAGTTATAGAGCGGATAAGAAATTACCATTGTCGGATTTCAAAGGGAGATAACTCCGAAAACGTACACACACGAGTTACTGTTCTTGAGTTCTGCACGTCATCTGATGATGCTTTATATTTCTGTGAAGTTTCATGAAAATATCTTAAAGAGTTTTCAAGTTATAGAGCGGACACAAAATTACAGTTGTCAAATTTCAAAGGGAGAATAACTCGAAAAATGTATAGACAAGAGTTACGGTTCTTGTGTTCTGCACGTCGTCTGGTGATGTTTTATATTTCTATGAAGTTTCATGAAAATATCTTAAACGGTTTTTGAGTTATAGAGCAGGCACAAAATTATCATTTTCGAATTTCAAAGGGTAATAACTCCAAAAATGTATAGACAAGAGATGATGGCACCGTTTCACTAAACTTCTTAAGTCTATAAGATTTTCGTAAGAATTAGTCAAAAATTGCATTTCACTAGCGTCAACTTCCTAAGAATTTTCTTAATATTTTCTTAACTTTTTTCGTAACTTTAAGATAGGGGGTATTTCTTGTGGTCTGCACGCCATCTAATAATTCTCTATATGTCTATGAAGTTTCATGAAAATATCTTGAACAGTTTTCGAGTTATAGAGGTGACACAAAATTACCATTGTCGAATTTCAAAGGGGATAACTTCAAAAATGTACTGACAATGGTTACGGTTCTTGTGCTCTGCACGTAGCCTGACGATGCTTATATTTCTATTGAGTTTCATGAAAATGTCTTAAACGGTTTTCGAGTTATAGAGCGGACACGAAATTACCATTGTCGAACTTTAAAGGGAATAACTAAAAAAATGTACAGACAAGAGTTACTGTTCTTGTTTTCTGTACGTCGTCTGATGATGCTTTATATTTTTATGAAGTTTCATGAAAATATCTTGAACGGTTTTAGAGTTACAGAGCGGACATGAAATTACCATTGTATAATTTCAAAGGGGAATAACTCCATAACTATATAGACAAGAGTTACGGTTCTTGTGTTCTGCACGTCGTCTGATGATGCGTTGAACTTCTATGAAGTTTCATGAAAATATCTTGAACGGTTTTCAAGTTATGGAGCAGATACGAATATTTAATTGTCAGGTGAGTTATAGCCTCGCCCCTTGTGAGTTTTGACCATCACTACACCAATTTTATGTTTCATTGGGGAGCTTTCGTGGGGGTAACTTTTGGGTAATTGTGGTACGGGTGTGCGAGCCAGTATTTCGAAACCTACCCCATTCATATACCTGGCCTTTGAAAAAACGGACCCATTCATATACTTGATCGTCCAAATGTTGACCTATTCATATACTGCCCTTTGATTTTTATACCCATTTATTACCAAAAGTTAGATAAGTATCCATATCGCAGTCAATTCATTGAATACCAAGAGAACAAGCAGCCTCGAAAATCTCTCAGCGAAAACTATACTCATGTCAGAAAAAAATGGGACCTTTCACATATGAATCCAGAAAAATCGGGTCATTCATACATCCCCGCCTCGAGGGGGAGCGCCCCTTCTATTGCAAATTCTTAAAATCATATTTGTTTATTACCCATCGCTGTTTTACTGGAGTATTCGTATTCTACCGCCGATATTGTACTCCCAGCTAGCACTCTATTTAAATTTATACTAGACCGTTACCGGCCCGACAGGAACTCGAACTCTGTCGGGCCGATAACGGTCCGATATATAGTTAAGTAGAATGCTACCTGGGTAATATGATTAAAATCTTATTTCTTCAAAAATGTGAAGTTTGCTTTGGTTTTGTTTATTTGTTCGCTATCTATAAGCATTAGGATGTTTAAAGTTAATGTTTGAATGCAGAATTTAGCGTTATCAGCGTTGACTGGGAACTGTTTTTTTTTGGGAGCCGGGTAAGGTAGTTATTAGGTAGGTCGCACCAGCGAAACGGATGTCGCAATGCGGTATGTTAAATCTCGCAGTGTTACAACCCGCTCCCCACCCCTTCCCCGCACCCCCCTCCCCCCCCCCCCCCCCCCGGCTGATTGGGGTTGAGCTTCCCTTTATAAAAGTACTATATGGAGCTACAGGTTGCTAGTGTAGCTAACCAATTTATTCCTTGTGGATGCTTCTGTCTTGTATGCTATGCTATCTATCTATCTACTCGTGCCGGCCTCGGTGGCTCAGTTGGATGCGCCGTCCGACTGGAGACCAGGAGGTCGCGGGTTCAACCCCCGCCGAGGTCGGCAACATTCTTTCGTGGAGATTGATCATGAAATATTTTCTACGGTCATTCTCTCCCTTCCGCTGATTCAAGAAGGGCAGTTGTCAGTTTCTGGCGAAAGAATGTGCACAATACTGGTTAACCGCTTAGAGGACTAAGCCTGCCCAGTAAACGTGTGGTTAGGTAAACTGACCGCGCTCGACATGACCCCATTGGGTTGACTGGGCCGTAAAACCTCAACACAAACAAATCTATCTACTCGTATCTATCTATCTTGATTTTTAACGCTACCAGGCAACTGAGTCACATAGAGGCAGCGCTTTTCTTTAAGGATGAGTGTCGAGTTGGTGTGATGGTCCCCCACCCGGTTAACCTTGATTTCCCGGGAGAAGGTTATCAGCTGCTTTTGGCTCACCTGAAGGGTCGATAATTGTATGCATCACGAAAACACGCCTATATAGTTTTGACCCCCTTAAACCCCACTTTTATATAGTAATACTTGGGTTTACAGGGGTATACATTAATTTTCTTACTTCTGCTCAAAAACATAGATTGTGGGTACTCGTTAGAACTGCCTCGTCGAGGCGGTTCTAACAAGTACCCACAATCTATGTTTTGAACAGAAATATGAAAAATATCAGAGTTCTTTATCTAATAATTTTCAGTTTTTGGAGGTAAAATTTTCTATATATTTGCATAGGCATGTTTTCGTAATGCTATCTTGGACAGGTCCATTTTTAACCCTTGTCATGGTGAATAAATTAAGATGCCACGCCAACTTCTAATATCTGGCAAATCGATTTACTTAATCCGGGGTTTTGATCGAAAATCACATGTTTTATGACAAACAGTGCAGATCCAGATCTGTTGGCTCAGAAGCTAACTGATCTGGATCTACACTGTTTGCTAAGACAGGGCATGTCTTGTTCAGCAAGAACAGGGTTAAGTTTAGGGATCGTGGTGTGTTTGTATTTCTGTCTTCCTTTTTGTCTGCATTTAGCTACATATGTTTCGAGGTGTTTTAATCTGAGGTCAGATAAAAGTTCTTAATTTTTGCCTGAAAAGCTGTCAAAGAGAACTAAGACCTGTGCCTGCAGTTAGCCACCCATTTTCTAGACCTCTTGAGGTTAGAGAAAAGTCTATACATACTGTAGTTCAGCCAGTATAATAACTACAGTTCTAATGTATATGTCTGTTTGTTGGCTGCGGGGACCAAGTGTGCACGCAAAAATTTAATACGAGCTAACTATTATATCTTGCACCCTAAATACATTTCTAACTTACATGTATCGTAGTGTTTTATAGACCTAATGATAAATGCTCTTATTTAAGTCATAACTGCACTCTTGGACCCTGATGCCAACGAACAAAGATTGCCTAGTCTAATATGCTACTAAAGCAACGATATTAGTAGGTTGTCCCCCTTTGGTATCAATGATAATTTTAGAACAGATATATTCATTTTTTCTCCTCTCTTTTTCTGTTTCATGTCTCTTTTATAGTTATATGTTTCATTTGTGAAGCTTTCTGTTTTGATGAATAAACTTGTAAACTTGTAAACTTACATGTTTAATGCAAATAATGTATTAGTAAGCCCTATCAGACCACGTGTTCTATGGCGTCTGATATTGGTCTGCACTATTTGCCAACGTCAATTTCGTTTGACGCAATACATTAATCCAAAATGGTTCAACAGCTTCGAGAACGTGACCATCTAGAACCGCCCAGCTAGCATTCTTTATAAATCTACAGCGGTCCGTTATCGGCCCGTCAGCTACCCTGACGGGCCGATAACGGTCCGCTATAGATTTATGTAGAATGCTTACTGGGCGTTAGTAAACAACTTTTTTTTTTTTTTTTTTTTTTTCAAAAATAACTGTCTCTGTGGTTAATTAATCACCGAGTCCAAATGTGTATTCTGTTGACACGCATATTGAAATTTGCTGTGAAACCATGAGTTCAAAGGTGTGAAATCCAGTGGGTATTAATAATCACCTCTATCATATCTGACGGTTCCGAGACAGTTCTCAGACAAGACAGTTCACCGACATGTATTTGGAGACAGTTCACCGACAAAATTGGAGACAGTTCACCGACAGATTTGAAGACAGTTCACCGACAAAAATATTAGATGACAGTGAATACCATGTTGTTTATTTTTGGAGAAAACTTTAAAGAAAACAAACGAAATGATTGTAGCCTCAAGTTTTACAGCTGATTCCTGTAAAAAAAATGATTACCATTTGGACCTTTTATCCGGCATAGTTGCACGCTCTGCATGATTGTAACATACATGATGCTTGGAATTTGTGTGTGTGTGTGTGTGTGTGTGTGTGTGTGTGTGTGTGTGTGTGTGCAGACATAGAATATTGATATAGATATACTTCATTTAGAAGATGTGCTATACTTCATTTAGAAGATGTGCGTGCGTGTGTGTGTGTGTGTGTAATATGCAGTTAGTGGTTGACTACGTCCAACTGTAGTTATGTAGTTATATAAAAGAATGAAGTTTGACAATTGCATCGGTAATATTAAAAAAAAATTGTGTGCGTGCAGTCTGATCAGTTAAATTGTATTTAACCACAATAACTTCCAGTCTGATCAGATATCAGAGTTTCTGAAGCAGACGTTTGCTTTCATACCGTTGCTCATGTTTTATCTAGAATGGTCGTCAGTGGTAAACAGTGTATATTCTTCTAAACACCTCATTAGTAGAAGTTTGATCAGTATATGGTTTGCCCATGCGTGCTTATCTATCCGTCTATTCAGGAATGTATTCTGCAGAACACAGACATACACAAAAAAAAAAAAAAAAAACACACAAAAAAACTATCGTGCAAAAATGGAAGTTTATTCAACGCCATATCTTTCCAAAGTTAAAAACAAAAAAAAGAGAGAGAGAAAAAAAGTCATAGTCATATATTAGCGTACACTGACATCTCGTCAAGCAAAAATGTCATCTTCGGGATAGGCCTACACTCGATTAAACACTAATGCAGTTGATAGTGTACATTAGCACTCACTGATCAGGGTCGTTATTGATGGTCAATATTCCGTACCTATGGCACCCCCAATTTCTACCATAATAACCCTTAAAAATGCTTGAGTGAAAAGTGCAGACCCAGATAAGATGTCACGGAACGAAGCGTCTAATCAGGGTCTACGCTGTTTGCCTTTCACCCAGCATTGTTGTAGACACATCAACATGTACTAAAACAGACTTGTCCAAAGCCTACTGTCCTTTCAACATCTCTTGGAAAGACGTTTTTTTGCTTGGCGTTTTATTTTAAATGAAAATATTTTGTTCTGACTGACCATATCCTATCAGAAACCATTTGTCTGTTCTGTTTCTGTGTTTTGTTCTCAAATATTTACACAAAAATTAAAGCTACGGCCAAAAGTTGGTCTGACCTATGCAATTTCTATAGTAAAGTGATTTTTTGTAATTTTTGTCCAAGAAAATATTTTTTACTTTTCTTTGCTGAATTTGAATTATTGATGTTTTACAACAATATTGTGAAAATTTCAGAAAAATTGAAAAAGTGGAACTTATCGAAAATCTGGCTCCAAGTTACTTACCCTACAGATTTCTGCACGATTTGGCTTCATTTTTACCATGGGAAAAAGTGAAAATACTTGATTTTTTAAAAACCAATGACTAGAATAAAACTTTTTGTACATAGGTAGTTACGACAAATGGTTTTGCATTAAATCATAACAAAAGTTTGCAAATTTACTTCTGTGTAAAGCGTCAAGCAAAAAATGACTTTCTGAAAGATGTCGAAAGCACAGTAATTCAGTAAGTTTGTGTATATGTCATTTATGTATGTATGATCATCGTATTTTGGAAATAAAAAATATTTTGGAAGTAAAACTAATCAGATTCAAAAACTAGTGTGGATCAAGCTTTTTTGTGAAAGCTAATTCTTGTTACAGCTCATCCCAGTATGCAGTTGAAGAAATATTGTCTTGCCAGTCATCCAGAGTTATCTACCATATTTACCTCGGGGAATTCATAGCACTGATTATATTAAATGATTTTTCAAGAAATCTTGGAACTGTAAAGGTATGTTGAAGGGGTGGACTTTAGAATCTGTCCGCCTCTGTTTACTGACCAGTATGCGAGTGTGCACCCATTGGCTGCACAGACGGTCAGGGTTAAGGATTAGCTGTTGAATACTTGGTCGGCTCCAAGTGGGTGGGTTGTCAATATGAGACTGAAGCACACAGAGCATACCAGTTCATTGAACATACAGTTTATTTTAATAAGTCAAATAGTAATACTTTCTGCCAAACCGTATGTTAGCAACAACACACTTAGACACTGCCAGGGATGAAAAAACACACACAAAATGTCCAACCATTTTTTAGTTATTTTCTCCCCTTTTCATTCCACAAGACATTCAGCAGCAGTTTCATATAAATATATAGGAGAACCAAGGGAGGCTTTTTATCAGAAACTGACTTTTGTAAACAAAATAACCTAAAGCATACAGGTATGGTTACACATGTCGAGTTCGCCATCTTGAAACGAGAAAACGAAAATGTAAACACTGAATGCATGGACGTACAAACTCTCTTCATCATCCTTGATCACAGAAAAAATGTCCATTTTCGTGAAACACGATCATTTCAGAATCATCGCTTACTGTTCATTGTGAGGATCGCTGTTTAGGAAAGCTACTATTTGGAGACAATTTTCACCTGGTGAAGCCCGTGTATTCACTGTGTAAAGTGAAAGTTGACGAAAGTGGAAGAGAAGGGCCTTTTCACAAAAAAAAATTATTTCGCTACATAATTCCGGCGGGTAAAGATCTTCACTTTTTTGATAACTTTTATAATTCTTAATTTTCGTTTAACTGAATTGTTGAAAACAGGTTATATGAAATGGTTTGAAAGCACCAATGGTGAAAAATAATCATTTTTTTATATTTTTACGGAACTACTTTTTTTATTAGTAAGTAAGTAAGTAACGACTTTATTTTTTGAGGGTTACAACATTTAGCACCTACACAAATACATGTAATAGCTAATCTTCCATGAGGCCCTCAGTATATACATATGTACAAGCATGATTCCTCGTATTAATGTTGTTAGGTCACTTCCGTGAGGCTGGAGAAGAAGTTGCAACAAGAATTCGGTACTTATACACGCCAATCTTGTGAATTCTTTGCTTTACTAATTGATTTATACAAACTTCAGTTGGGCGACACTGTTTTCAGACATGATCCATGAACCATAAAGTTAAGGAATGCAATATTTTTCTTTACACTGGGAATCTGTTTATAGTTTGTTCGCCCGTGCATACAAATCGTGTATGGATAAAAAGTTTTGTATGATGAATGAGTTCTTGCCACCGACTTGAAACATTTCTAAATCCAGATTTTTATCGATAAATAAGCTAATTCTGTCTGCATTGTGTGTTAAAGGTGATACTGACAGTTGTTTTTATTTTAAAAGTTGTGTGATCAGTGAAAACTGTAACTTCACCCTGTAAACATAAGTGCAATGTACAGATTGATTACGTGGATTGAATGAAAATTTTCAATGATACAGAATCAGAATCGAATGTTCCCCTTGGAGTCTAGTTGTGTCCAGATGTAAATAGTGCCTCTGATTACACTGTACAGATGTGTAAACTGATATGTATCTTTGCTAGCTGCATGTCATAAGGGGTACCTAGACTTACCAAAGGGACCAGAAACACAGGAAGGAGCACAAAATGCTGAAACTAGCAAAAAGAAAAAAGAATTTTTTCTTTTTATTATTATTATTTTTGTTTTTTTATCTATAGCATTTTTTTTTTCAGCAGTTATCATCTCGGTGCAACCAACACAGATGTTGTCTTTTTTTTTTTTTTTTGTTTGTTTTAAACATCTATTCAAGATTACTTACAGACATATTATTATTTTGGAAGTGGCTATTGACAGCCGGCTGTCACCAGCGAAAGTTTGCTGTTGACAGTCAGAAAAAACATATAGATGGTTTATTGACTAGCAACAAATAATAAAGTCATTTATTGATTTTTCTTTTCTCCAGAGTCTAAGCTACAAACTCTGCGCTTTTTAAAAAGAGGCGGTAGCACTGGTTGGGGGATTACATGCCCCCACTGGGCACTTTGTCTAGTAGTCAAACTCAGAATGGATGAGATATCGAACAGAAATCTTCATTATTCACCTTTTCTTTATGTTTTTTTTTTTTTCCCAAGTGAGGTTTTCATAATGCTGAACTTACAAAATACTTAGACAAGCAATGATCAAGAACTGATACAATCAGATATAAACTCTGCCCTCAACATCAAAAGTGAAAGAAGGAATACACATAAGAAATAAATGTATGATAAAAAGAAAGCAGCTCTTTCCTAGATATGCGTTGTTTCAGTTATCTGAGCCTTACTGAATAATAGTCAAACATAATAGGAAAAGGTAATCATAGATGAACAATTAACTGGTGGGCATAAGCATACTTCACTATATCCAAACCTCACTCGGCTAAAGTTTTGTTTAGTTGTTGCTTAACACCACCTCATACAATGCAGTCAAATGCTCTTCCCAATAAGGCACATGGCCCTCAACAAGAATTCAGTACACACAGTATACTAGATTTGTTTAACATCACTTTCGACAGTCTTTCAGTCTCATTATAATGGCATAGATCTACACAAGAAGAGATACTAAGTGTTCACTTTAAAATGCAACTCTTAAAGACTCCAAATATCAACAGTATGTCACGTTTAATTATGACTTCAGAATGATTAGACCCACCTCTACCATATGTGGCAAAAATTAATAATGTTTTTCTTGAATTCTTGCCAACTTATTTAAAATGACACAAAAAGAAAATAAGCATACACATAAACAAAAATGCCATCTTCTGATTCAATAATCAAAAGTAACTAATACAAATATTGTATTTAAAAATGATAAAATTCATGTATTAACTATTAATATTCAAAAACATATAAATATTTATTCTTAAATGTAACAGTAAATAAAAATCAGTAAATTACTTTGCCATTAAATATTTTAATTTGTATCTCTGCACTGTTTGCCATTAAACATTTGAATTTGTATCAACAGCCTGGATCAAGTAATCTGATTGGCTAAAACCTAGAAGTGGGCGTGGTACCTTAATTTATTCAGCATGACAAGGGTTAATGATATTTCCACAGACATTGACTCAGAAATAAGACTTTTTGCAGGTGACTGTGTTTGCTATCGTGAAATCAGAGATATAGAGGACTCATTGAAACTTCAGAAGGATATAAATAGATTAGAATGTTGGGCAAGACAATGAGGTATGAGATTTTAGCCACTTAAATGCAATATAATGCAGATAGCTAGAAAAAGAACAAATGAAAAAGATTGAGGCTTCTTACATTTTAGAGGGTATGATTCTAGAAATGTGAATTTCATTAACAATCACACATGACTTGAGATGGAACACACAGTCGTATTAGCAACATGTGTACCAAGACAAATAGAACTCTTGCTTTCCGGAGATGAAATCTTTATCAATGTCCTCAGGATGTAAAAGAGGCAGCATATAAAGGTCTTGTTTGCCGGTTTTAGGAATATGGCAGCTGTGTTTGGGATCTAACAACAAATAACAATTACTGCTTTGAAACTGGGAGTATGACTGAAACACTGGAAAATCTCACAGGAAAAGGAGGAGAGACAGTAGACTAATTCTTTTGTACAAAGGTCCAAAGGGTGCTGCCAGCATTCCAACAGATGACCTTATCCAACAAATTAGACCCAGTAGAAATCATCACTCATTGACTTTCAGACCCCCTCATTGAGGCACTTCTAATGAGTACCCTCAGTAGCTCCAGATATGCACTTTTCTCAACCAAAAAGTAATGAATTTTTTTTCTGATTTCTCTACAAAACGTGTTATGGGTACTCATTATAAGCACCTTGCCCAGAGGCTTCTAATGATTCAATGAATACTCCATCACGAAACCATACCTATATAATTTTGACCCCTTTAAACCCCACTTTTATATAGTAAAACTGGGGTTTACAGGGTTATACATTATTTTTCTTATTTCTGCTCAAAAACATAGATTGTGGGTACTCGTTAGAACCACCTCGCCGAGGGGGTTCTAACGAGTACCCACAATCTATGTTTTGAGCAGAAATATGAAAACTATCAGAGTTTTTATCTGAAAATTTTCAGTTTTTGGAGGTGAAATTTTCTGTATATTTGAATAGGCAGTGTTTTCGTAATGAGAACATGTTTTCATGGAGAAATAAGAAAAATAATATTTGGATACACCCTCTTATTTGGAGCTGTGTAAAATGCAGGGCTGTGGAAATACCATGCCCAACTTGTCCCATTTCTCTGAGAACAAGTCAGAAATTTCCATTTACTTGTCCTGGGACAAGAGCTTCATAGCAGCTGTAGCTAAGAAGAGTATCTAGATTATGACATATATATTTTTACTATTTCTGGAAGAAAATATGATGTGGGCACTCATTAGAAGTGTCTCACTGAGGTGCTTCTAGTAAGTACCCACAACATGTTTTCATATACATTTGTATTGCTCAAAGAAAACATGTTGTGGGTACTCATTAGAAGTGTCTCACTGCAGTGCTTCAAGTAAGTACCCACAACATATGTTTTCATATACATATGTATTGCTCAAAGAAAACATGTTGTGGGTACTCATTTGAAGTGTTTCTTATAAGTACCCACAAAATATGCTTTTTTAGTAAAATAAGAAAAATGTCAATTTTTGGGTTGAAATTATTTTGGTTGGACAAGAGGATTTTGACCATTGTCCAGGGACAAGTAACTTGTCCATGGACAAGTAATAAAATTTGATAATTCCACAACCCTCGTGTCTGTCTTGTGTTTCAGATACATTTTAATTAGATTTTGCATTTTTTGCTAGCGATGAACACTTTGGAGGAATTTAAAGCCGATCAAGGGAACAGCAAGTCTGACAATCCATTAAAAGACAAGCAAGTTTATGAATGTGACACAGTTAATGGAACAATGGAACAAGAACTTGATGATACAGATGTGGATATAGAGGCAACAAAAACAGGCTTAAAGGACACATCTGTATTGAAAGAAAACATATTAGAGACTGTTCCCCTTGACAAAGAAGAACAGATAAATAACACTGCTTGTACAATAGAGGTAGATGAATCGGAAAAACAAGAACTTGATGATACAGATTTTAATATAGAGGAGACGAAAACAGGCTTAACTGACTCTAATTCTGTGGTGAAAAAAGAAATATTAGAGAATGTTCCACTTGACAAAGAGGAACAATTAGATTACACTGCTTGTACAATAAAAGTAGAAGAATCCGATAACACCGACTTTAAGGCTATAAAAACAAATGGTTCCTGTGATGTCTGTGGCAAAAAGTTTTCGAATATGAGCCGGCATCGAAAAACGCATACAGGAGAAAAGCCACATGCTTGTGATCTTTGTGACTATCGTTCTAATTTCTTAGACCATCTTAAAACACATAAACTAACACATACCAAGGAAAAACGTCAGTGTGATACTTGTGGTAAGTTATTGTCTCTGCAATACTACAGATTTCACAAGTGTCACCACTGCAGCCTTAAATCAGGAAATGCGAATAAATGTGAATGTTCCATTTGTGCAAAAAGTTTTAGCAGCCCAGCATATTTAAAGAAGCATATGTATTTACACGAAGGCAAACCCTATTCTTGTGATACCTGTGATAAAACTTTTGCAACCACATATGATCTAAAACTTCACACTGCAGTGCATTCTGAGATTAAACCATTTACCTGCTCTGTTTGTGATAAAAGTTTTCCCACCGCATTTCATCTTAGAAAGCATGGATACATTCACACAAACAAGAATGATGTCATCTGTGATATATGTGGTAAAACATTCCGATATCAGTCCTATTTAACAGATCATTTACGAACTCACACCGGTAGTAAACCACATGTCTGCACCATATGTAATAAATGTTTTCCACGTGCATATCATCTCAAGCGTCATATGTTCTTGCACAATGGACAGAAACCATACGTTTGTGATCTTTGTGGAAAAGAATTTGCTCTAAATGACCAGTTACTCCAACACAAGCGTACACACACTGATGATAAATCTCATTGTTGTGATATTTGTGGGAAATTATTAAGAAATAAGAAATCTCTAGACAGACACAAACTCATGCATTCTGATCAATATCCTCATGAATGTAACATTTGTGGGAAGCGAATTCGCCTCCTTGGTAATCTGCAAAAACATATGCGTACACACAATAAAGAATGTAAGTCGATGGTGGTCAGCACACAGACACTACTTAATAAACATCAGTGGAAGCATGGTGGTGATCTTCCAGAGAGTGATTTTTCATATGATTTTGGGAAACCTGATTTTCAGAATGATAATGATAATGGTATTGATGACACTGAGGATATTGATAATGAAAATATGGTAAAAGTTGTAAAGTTATCAGGAAGACAAGATGCTTCAGATATTAATAGCAGTCACTTTGAGTCCAGTATCTCTGGTATACAAAATCGGGAACCTATTAATTATGTAGGAAACACAGGCTATCTTTCTGTTACTGAATTAGTTAAAAAGAATTTTACTTCTTCGACTCATCTGACTTCTGCACAACCTGTCAGTGATATTCAAGATCATTCTTGCAAAGTTCAGGAATCTTCTCAAAGTGAAAACTATTCTATGCAAATTCGGTCAGATATTTTTGGAGACAAAATACCCATTCCAGTTGACAATGAACAAGAACTATCTCGTTACATTGCTTCTAAACAGCTATACACAGAAACAAGAAAATCAACTGATCTGGAAGCTTGTAGAGCAGAACCACCTGCAATCCCTGTATCACTATACCCAAATAGTTTTTCTCAGCAAACAAGTGATAAACAAAGTGCATCAGGAAAAAAAGGGATGGATAACCAGATATTAAATTCATTTCAGTGTGCAATATGTGCGATTAACTTTAGCCTTCGTGACACTCTTGAAAGGCACATGCTGTACGTTCATCAAAAGGAGTTAGATTCGGAATAAATTGTGGATTTACAATACAGTCGACTCTCGTTATCTTGAAGTCCGAGTGACTCTCAGAAATACTTTGAAATATCTTAACCTCGACATATCATATTTGCAGAATTGAGGAAAAAATGAATTGAACAACCACATTTCTCGAATGAATATGTAATTTGACTCCTGAAGTTACATGTATATTGATAATATTGTGGAAAAGAAGGAGCAATTTCTCCTCTTTTCCACAATATTTTGTTACCTCTTGTTATATTTTCATTTTTAATTTCATTTTAAAACAAGGACCAGAGTTTCACTTTGAGATAAGTGGTTATTCAAGATGAGCAAAGTCGAGATAACGAGAGTCGACTGTATATATACTTTTACAGTCACAAATGGCTCTGACCTCTTTGGGAATGTGTTACACATAGCTCGAGATAAGGCTCTTTTTTCAACCAAAAGGTATTGATATTTTTCTTATTTCTCCATGAAAACATATATTGTGGGTACTCATAACAAGTGCCTTGGTCAGGTGCTCCTAATGAGTACCCTCAACATATGTTTTCATGGAGAAACAAGAAAAAAATATATGGATACACCTTCTTATCTGGAGCTATGCACATTGGTAGTTTGAGTCACTGTTGGTCAATCACAGTGCAAGGTCAGGGAGAAATGAGGATAATTTTGGGATGTCTTTTCAAGCATCTATAGAATAATGGTGTGTTTTGCATAATGGTATATGATTAAGGCAGTTCTCAGCAAAATATTTATTTACTCTTTCAGACATATATGAAGTATTTTGTTTTTGTGTTGAGATTTTATGGCCCAGTCAACCCAATGGGTCATGTCGAGAGTGGTTAGTTTACCTAACCACACATTTACTGGGCAGGTTAGTCCTCTAAGCTGTTAACCAGTATTGTGCACATTCTTCCCCTAGAAACTGACAACTGTCCTTCTTGAATCAGCAGAAGGGAGCAAATGACCGTAGAAAATATTTCAATCTCCACAATATGTAAAGTAGAAGATGGTAGATAGTATACATCACTAAAACATGCCTGTATAATTTTGACCCCCTTAAGTTAAACCCCACTTTTATAAAGTAGAACTGGGGTTTACATGGGGTATACATTATTTTTCTTATTTCTGCTCAAAAACAGATTGTGGGTACTCATTAGAACTGCCTCGCTGACACGGTTCTAACAAGTACCCACAATCTGTGTTTTCAGCAGACGTATGAAAAATATCAGAGTTTCTATCTGAAAGTTTTCAGTTTTTGGAGGTGAAATTTTCTATATATTTGAATAGGCGTGTTTTCATAATGGCAGATAAAAAACCACTTGCAACCTCAGTATCCAAACAGTTTTTCTCTGCAGATAAACACGAAACCAAGATAAACACCAAACCAAGTGCTTCAGGAAAACAAGGGACTGATAGCCAGAAATCAAAATCATTTCAGTGTGAAATATGTGCCATTATCTTTACCCTGTATGACTGGAAAGACACATGCTGTATGTCTACCGAAAAGAGTTGGATTCTGAATACAAGCCGGCCTCGGTGGCTCAGTTGGATGCGCCGTCCGACTGGAGACCAGGAGGTCGTGGGTTCAACCCCCACCGAGGTCGGCAACATTCTTTCGTGGAGATTGATCATGAAATATTTTCTACGGTCATTCTCTCCCTTCCGCTGATTCAAGAAGGGCAGTTGTCAGTTTCAGGTGAAAGAATGTGCACAGTACTGGTTAACCGCTTAGAGGACTAAGCCTGCCCAGTAAACGTGTGGTTAGGTAAACTGACCGCGCTCGACATGACCCCATTGGGTTGACTGGGCCGTAAAACCTCAACACAAAAATTCTGAATACACACACGTACATGTAAATGCAGCATTTACAATACAGTAAATGTCTTAAAATTTCAAACAATTTATTCCAAAAATTTTATGGTCTAAATTTTGCTTTTTTTATGCTGTTGTTTCATAAAATGCTTGGTGGAATGGCAAACAATGTAGACCCTGATCAGACTGCTCCTTCAGGAGCAGTCCGATCTGGGTCTACACTGTTTGCTTGAGCAACCTTTTCGGGCATAAGCAATATTTTCGGAAACGGTGGTGTTATAAATTTTAGGACATTTATCAAATTTACTTTTACAGTCAAACTTCAATATTTATAGTATCAGTGCATTTACAGAAAAAAAAGCCTATATACTTAACTATTTGGAACTAAACTTGTACATACTTCAATGAATACAATGACTTAGCGACGTCACATGACCATTGGGTGAGGTCAAAATAAACCAGGAGCGTCAAATGGCATGAAAATGAAGGGGAACCTGCTTTCCATGCCTTGCACGAAATTACTGCCGTTCAGTTGGGCTAGTATACACACGGGGGACCGTCTCAAAATAATAATGCTTCATATCAAAAGGAAATCTCACCAAAATGTTAGAAACAATTTTCCAAATAATGCATCAAACTTTTGGTGCTTAGCAAACTTTAAGTAGTATAGTAAGGTATGAGACTCTGATATTTTATACTTTGTGGGACAGTGTTAGCATGCATGTGTGACAAAGTGTGAGTCTGTGTGTGGTGTATTTGTTAAGTTTTGTTCTTTTCTTATCACATGAAAACATCCATGTATTATACAATATACATGTAGATTTGTATAATTAATTAATTGTATAACTGAAACAGTCTATTCCATTCTATACTATAAGCAGTAAATGTACACTGTACATATACATTGTACTTCCACTTGTATGTGTATAAGATAGTGTGTTGTTTTTTATACCCCGCCACACGATAGTGGGAGGGGGGGGGTTGGTATTATGGTTTCACATGGACGTCCGTGTGTCCGTCAGTCATCCGTCCGTCCGTCTGTTTTTCATTTCCGGATGATAACTCGTGTAAACGTCAATGGATTTCCACCAAACTCAGTATGTGCATTGATATTGTGGAGCTCTGGTTTGGGATTGTTAATGGGCGAATTCCACGAAATTTTTATGGAATCTGCCTGAGACACGCCCATATTTTCATTTCCGGATGATAAATTGAGTAAATATCAATGGGATTTCACCAAACTTGGTAATTGCATTGGTATTATGGAGATCTGGTTTGGGATTGGCATTGCTAATGGGCAAATTTTCATCAAATTTTGACGGAGTTATTTGCCTGAGACACGCCCATATTTTCGTTTTCCGAACGATAACTTGAGTAAATGTCAAGAGATAACCAAACTTGGTACATGCATTGATATGAAGGAGATCTGGTTTGGGATTGCTGATGGGCAAATTTTGTCAATGTTTGACAGTTATCTGCCCACGACACGATAATGGCTGGGTATTATGGGGGGTGGAGTTGTGTGTGTGTGTGTGTGTGTGTGTGTGTGTGTGTGTGTGTGTGTGTGTGTGTGTGTGTGCAAACTTTTCTTTTGAATACCTAGCAGTGACAAGTAAAAATTTTCATCCTCTCCTTGACCCTAATTGTGACCTCTTCGAAGAAGTTGGAGGGGCATATTGCTTCTTGGGCATTCATCTGTCTGTCCTTCTGTTCGTCATGCTTTTTTATGCATAGCATAACTGTAGACATGTGCATGCTACTGTTTTGAAATTTCTTATATGGATTCCTCATGAAAAAATAGCTGATTCATATTTTACCTTACCTGAGTTATTACTCTTTGAAAAAATATGGATGCAATGTTGTCAGCAAAATATCTCAAAAACTATTGAAGCTAGAGCCTTGAAACTTGATGAATAGACTGGTGGTGATGAGTAGATGACCTGATAAACTTGTGAATAAATTTTGAAAAATACTTCATGAGTTATGGCCCTTTGTAATTTTGGGCATTTTTACCTTGTCAGAAAAATATCTCAAAAACTGTTGGGGCTAGAGCCTTGAAACTTGGTGAATTGATTGGTAATGATGAGTAAATGACCTGATTAACTTTTGAATAAATTCTGAAAAATATTTCATGAGTAATGTCCCATTGTAAATTTGAGCATTTTTCTCGTCAGAAAAATATCTCAAAAACTATTGAAGCTAGAGCCTCGTAACTTGATGAATATATTGGTAGTGAAAATTATAAATTCTGAAAAATACTTCATGAGTTATGGCCCTTTGTAATTTTAGACCTTTTTACCTTGTCAGCAAAATATCTCAAAAACTGTTGGAGCTAAAGCTGTGAAACTTGGTGTATGATTGATAATGATGAGTAGATGACCTGGCTAACTTTTGAATAAATTCTGAAAAATATTTCAAGAGTAATGACCCTTTGTAAATTTAGGTATTTTTCCCTTGTCAGCAAAATATCTCAAATACTGTTGGAGCTAGAGCTTCATAACTTGATAAATAGATTGGTAGTGATGGATAGGAAGTTGGAGGGGCTGTTGCTTCTAGGCATGAGTAATGTCCCTATGTAAATTTTGGCATTTTCCCTTGTCAGTAAAATATCTCAAAAACTGTTGGAGCTAGAGCCTCATAACTGAAAAATATTTCAGGAGTTATGGCCCTTTGTAGATTGGGCCTTGTATTATCTTTAGAGACAAGCATATGGTTGGGTCATAGTGTTTTAAAAACACAGTTTCTAGTTAACCTTTGTCCTGCTGAATGAATTAAGATGCCACACCCACTTCTAATTGTCACCCAGTCAGATTACTTGATCCAGGTTGTTGATGCAGTCATATACTGAATGACAAACAGTGCAGATGCACAAACAGTGCAGATCCAGATCAGTTGGCTTCTGAAGAAGCCAACTGATCTGGATCTACATTGTTTGCAAAGACAGGGCATATTGGGGTTCAGCAGGACTGGGGTTAAAGGGACATCAGACTCCATGTAGCACACCTGACTGCAGATCCAGGGGTCATAAGATTGAATCTCAGCTCAGCCACACAACAAACAAGGAGTTCGATCATGGGCCACTGATGAGGTCTAATTGGCTGAAACTAGCTGCTCTGACCAGGACATTTTTGACACTTTAGCTGTTTTCACTGCTCTCAAGTCGTTCCTTTTAGAATCTGTTAATACTCTAATGTGTGATGGACAGACAGGAGCAAATCTGCAAGCAAATTTGTAGATGACATTCTGTTTATTTTTTTAGAGAGAAAACACCACTGGACAATGTGTGAACTGTCTGCCATGCAGACAATTCACATGAAATATCAAGCCTTATTTTCTGTGGAAAAAAAAAAAAAAAAAAAAAAAAGATTAATGTGCCTATGCTGCCATCATTGGAGGTAAGACAAATCAATAAGACAGTCCAAAATCATGCTTTCAACTTTATTAAATGATCTTCAATCAGAAAGTTTGCATATTAATTTCTCAAACATTATGTGGAAATAACATGCAAATCTATGTCTTCAACATGAAGAAAGAACAAACAATTAAGCACAATTTACAAAACAAACATAACAATGCAGCAACAATACATTTACTGAGACAATATTTGAACAGAGGTGAAACTTTTCCTACAAGACTGCTTGTGCACCCAGCAAAGACTCGGGTCAGCCTGTGCATCCACACATTCTAAGCAGAACCTGTGGTCTCTCTAAAGAAAGCTTGGAGTTTTGGCTACAGAGAGTGCAAAGCAATGACCCTGATCAGCCTGCATATTTAAGCAGGCTAATCTGAGTCATTGCTTGACCGTCATGCGATCTTGTAGGAAACGCTGTGGCTCGGCTCATTTACCATATGATGCGCATCACACGAAAAGGGCCCTTATGCAATTTGCGGAAAAGGTAGGCGCAGCTCAGCATGCACATCTGTGCAGTCTGATCTGAGCTTTCTCTGTTAGTCCACACATACCACAGTATCCATTGAATTTGTAAGTGGACAAAAAGGCCCAGATCAGCCTGTACAAATGCACAGGCTGATCAGGGCCTTTGTTGTCCGCAAACTGCATAAGGGCTATTTTCTTGCGTTATATATACTCTAAGTCTTCGGACAAACAATAATACAGAAGATGTCCAGGAAGAGACACAATCACAGAGCATAACCTATCATGCCTGGCCCCGAGGTTAAAAAACATTTTTCATGCTCAACACAACTGAGCATGAAATTTTTCATGCTAATAAATTTCAAATTACTAACAATTGCAAATTCTTTCTTGCTAAACATAGCTGAGAATGAAATTTTCTCTGCTAATAAATATGAAAATGCCAAAAATAGTTGGCATCTTCATATTTATTACCAGAGAAAATTTCATGCTCAGCTGAGTTGAGCATGAAAAAAGTTTCATAACCTCGGGGCCTGATCAAGCAGTGTAGACCGATATTGGGTGCCACAGAAAGGGGATCTGATCAGGTCCCAGAGTTTCCCATTCGCCTAGGAGTTTATTGACACATCATGGGTAGTCTGATGGACTTGTTCACATTTAAGGACAAGTATGGTAAGGATTTGATTGAGTTGAGTTTTAAGGACACGTCAACCCTTGTGGGTCATTTTGTGTCGTCTCCCAGAGAAATGGAGAAGAGAGATAGAAGAGATAGTAGAGGAGATGAAAGAGAGGTACAGGGGAGAAAGGAAAATGAATGAAAGAGAAGAAAGAGGAAAAAATAAAAAAAAAAAAAACATTCCCCCTCTACCCTTACCTGCTGCAAGGAAATCAGGCCTTGCCCAACTGTAAGCCAGTATCAGTTGGATGCCACAGAGACATAAGATACATGACTGCCTCACCTATCCACCCCCTAAGGTGTCCTAATATTTAGTTAAAATAGTACCCTGCAGCAGACAAAGATGATTATAACATAGCAACAGATAAGGCGATTATTTCATCCGAAAAATGCTGATATTTTTCTTATTTCTCCACGAAAACATATATTGTGGGTACTTATTAGAAGCGCCTCGCTGAGGCGCTTCTAATGAGTACCCACAACATATGTTTTTATGGAGAAATAAGAAAATATTATGTGGATACCCCCTCTTATCTGTAGCTATGTATAATTTCCAAGCTCTAGATAAGAAGAGTATAAACATACATATTTTTCTTATTCCTCCACAAACATATATGTTGCGGCTATTCATTAGAACCCCCTCACTGGCTATTCATAAGAAGCCCCTCTCTGAGGCGCTTCTAATGAATAGCCACAACATATATTCCTTGGAGAAATAAGAAAAATTTCGGCAATTTATGTTTTTTTTGGGGGGGCTTTTTTTGTGTTGAGGTTTTACGGCCCAGTCAACCCAATGGGGTCATGTCGAGCGCGGTCAATTTACCTAACCACACGTTCACTGGACAGGCTTAGTCCTCTAAGGGGTTAACCAGTATTGTGCACATTCTTTCGCCAGAAAACAATTTAGGATTGAGAAAAAAAAAAATTATCTGGAGGTACATGTAAGTAAAATATTTTAACCAAATATTCGGACACTGTTGTGCTTTTGACATCTTTTAGAAAGTTGTTTTTAGCTTGACACTTTACACAAAAGTAGTAAATTTGCAAATTTTTGTCATGATTTAATGCAAAACCATTTGGCGTAATTACATATAAACAAAAAGTTTTATTCTAATAATTAGTTTTTAGAAAATCAATTATTTTCACCTTTTCCCATAGTAAAAATGAATGCAATTTGTGCAGAAATCTGTAGGGTAGGTAATTTGAAGGCAGATTTTCAACAAGTTCCGGTGTTTAATTTTTCTGAAATTTTCATAATGTTGTAAAACATCGATAGTTCAAATTCAGCAAAGAAAATAAAAAACATTTTCATAGACGAAAATTAAAGAAAAATCACTTAGCTTTAGAAACTGCATAGGTCAGACCAATTTTTTGCTGTAAATTAATATTAAGGGTAAATATTTGAGAACAAAATGCAGAAATATGCTGTGGGTCTCATAGTTTCAGAGGAGAAGATTTTTTTAGTTTTTCCCATTATAAGCCTATGGGAGCTAATGACCGGAGGGGCATGGCCAATTTGGACCACAGGGGCATGGTTGGCAGGATTTATGTAGGGGACCACTAAACATTGCTACATACTAAATATATGAGCTGTGGGCCTCATGGTTTCAGAGAAGAAGATTTTTTTAAGGTTTTCCCATTATAAGTCTTTGGGAGCTAATGATCCCCAGGGTGTGGCAAATTTAGACCCCAGGCCCTTGATTGACAGGATTTATTAAACACTGCTACATACTAAATATATAAACTGTGGGCCTCATAGTTTCAGAAGAGAAGATTTTTTTTTTCCCACTATAAGTCCATGGAAGCTCATGACCCCCTGGGGTGTTGGCAATTTGGACCCCAGGGACATGGTTGGCAGGATTTACGTAGGAGACCACCAAACATTGCTACATACTAAATCTGTTAGCTCTGGGCTTCATGGTTTCAGAGAAGAAATTTTTTGAAGGTTCTTCAGCTATACAGTTTGGCCAGTTTGGAGCAGAGGGGCTTGATTAGCAGGACTTATGTAGGGGACCACTAAACATTGCTATATACTAGATAAAATTATATAAGCTGTGGGCCTCAAGGTTTCAGAGAAGAAATTTTTTAAAGTTTTTCCCAGTTTAAGTAAATTTTTTAAAGTTTTTCCCAGTTTAAGTGTATGGGAGCACGTGGCCAGTTTGGACTCCAGGGGCTTGATTGGCAGGATTTATGTAGCAGACCACTAAACATTGCTACATACTAAATATATAAGCCATGGACTTTTTAAGTCTGTGGGAGCTTATGACCCCAGGGGCATGGCCAGTTGGAGCCCAGGGGCTTGATTGGCATGATTTATGTAGGGGACCACTAAACATTGCTACATACAAAATATATAAGCTGTGGGCCTCATGGAAAAAGATTTTTTCCCCCTTTAACACGAGGCTCAACATGAAGTTTGAAGAAATTTGGCCCAGTGGTAGAAGTCATTCAAAGGTGTGAACGGACAGACAGACAGACATTCCAACAATTCAGGTTTAGTGGCTACATTCCATTGTAACTTTCCATAGGGTTTTAAGGGCTATAAGCTCCCTAACCCAAAGTTTACAATGTCTCTTAGCCGAATAAAGCATAATGTGGTTACAAAATTGAACCTCCTAACCCTAAATGTTGGCTAGGACAGACAGATGACGGACAGGGAGTGATTACATGTAGCTCATCCTGAGCTTGCAGCTCAGGTGAGCTAAAAATATCAGCAATGATGATGTATTTTAATGCTCAGCATGCTGGATAGAAATTTCAGCAGATGACATTTTGCAATATTTTCCTTATTTTGCCTAGAAGATAGGCTTTGACATTTGAACTGTCAGAGCCTGTATTCTGGCAAAAGGTTTGAAAAAATGTTATCAATTTGTCGTCTGCAGGATTTGCCCAGCGAGTGGTAAATGTTAAAATGTCATCTGCTATAGGTTTAATTATCTGCATTTTAAATTTTTTCCACAATTAATTCTGTACAGAAAACATACAAAACTGAGGTTCATTTCAATGTACAAGTACACTATTCTTGCAATTTTTTAGTTGAGATCTACGGTGGGAAAATTAGATTTTTTTTGCCATTATTTGCAAGTCTGACAAACAATACTAGCCTATAAATTAACAATATTTCCTATATACAATTTCACTACAGGCATAGCTCAATTGACTACGCTTTTTTTTTTTTTTTTTTTTCATGTAAAAAATTACTGATGTATTTCTTATTTCTCCATGAAAACCTATGTTGTGGGTAGTCTTTAGAAGCGCCTCAGTGAAGCACTTCTAAAGAGTATCACAACTTAGGTTTTCATGGAGAAATAAGAAATTATCTGGCTACCAATATTATCTAGAGTTATTACGTGTATTTGTAAGTGAACCGCAAAGTACTGGTTGAACTTGCATGCTACCCTGAGGTTTTGCTGAATTTCTTCAGGAAACTACAGTGAACCCTCGTTACAACGACAGCATTTGTTCCCAAAAATGTTGCCATTATAATGAATTTGCTGTTCTAAAGAATCCTTTATGGACAGAATGATATGTAAGAAAGGCTTTATTTTATTCTTATTTCCTCATAGAACATACATTTTGGATATTTGTTAGAATCGCCTCTCTGAGGCGATTCTAACAAATATCCAAAAATATGTTGCTTGAAGATATTATGCAGTATTTTTGCATAATTTCTCATTAACCATCACCTTTTGAGCGAATGTTTCGTGACATTCAAATTGTCATTATAATGAAATTTGTCATTGTATCGAGTGTCGGTATAAAGAGGGTTGACTGTATTGGTTTCTCACAACACCTTTTCCTATTAAACTGGCTTCACATTTCATGTGAACTGTCTACTAAGGAGACAGCTGACACGAAATGTCAAGTCCTGTTTTCCAGGAAAAACTAGACAAATACATGTACTTATTTGTTGCCTGCTGAACTGAAGTGACATTATGGACATTAATACTTTGAACTAAAAAAAAAAAATGTTTGCAGACAGTTTATTTTTTTTTTGCTTTGCATTCGTTTTCCTGGAAAACAAGGCTTAACATTTCATGTTAACTGTCTCTTTAGGAGACAATTTGCCTGAAACGAGTACTTTTTCCTGGAAAAATAATTGAAATAACACTAAATTATCATCAGCATGCAACAAGTTAAATTGAGCCGGCCTCGGTGGCTCAGTTGGATGCGCCGTCCGACTGGAGACCAGGAGGTCGCGGGTTCAACCCCCGCCGAGGTCAGCAACATTCTTTCGTGGAGATTGATCATGAAATATTTTCTACGGTCATTCCCTTCCACTGATTCAAGAAGGGCAGTTGTCAGTTTCTGGCGAAAGAATGTGCACAATACTGGTTAACCGCTTAGAGGACTAAGATTGCCCAGTAAACGTGTGGTCAGGTAAACTGACTGTGTTCGACATGACCCCATTGGGTTGACTGGGCCGTAAAACCTCAACACAAACAAACAAACAAGTTAAATTGATCCAAAATCACCTGGAATGTTTTAACAGAACCGCTCCAAATAAAGTAGTTTATTCAATTAAAACTACTGAAGAAGGGTATCCACATATGTTGTGGGTAGTCTTTAGAAGCGCCTCAGCAAGGCACTTCTAAAGAGAACCCACAACATAGGTTTTTGTGGAAAAATAAGAAAAATAATATGTGAATACCCAATCTTATCTGGAGCCATGACAAAATACAGACGACTCTCGTTATCTCGAATTCCAAGGGACTCTCTGAAGTACCTCGAGATATCCGTACCTCGACATATCAGATTTGCAGAATTGAGGAAAAAATAATTCGAACAATCACATTTAACAAATATATATTGTAATTGGACTCTTGAAGTTAGAGAATATTGAAAATATTGTGGAAAAGAGGAGAAATTTCTCCTTTTTTCCACAATATTTTTTTACCTGTCGTTAGATTTACATGTTTAACCAGGGACAAAATTTTCTCTTCGAGATAACCGGTTATTCGAGATAAGCAAGGTCGAGATAACGAGAGTCAACTGTAATACAAAATAAAAGATATATAAAATATACCATAATAACCCTAAGTATTGGGACATGCAGGCCTGTACAAACAGTGCAGACCCAGATCAGATGCTGCACCATGTGGCATCTGATCAGGGTCTACCCTGCTCCTGACATCCAGTAGCTTTTTACGCACACCAGTTGATCGTAAAATGGACTTGTTCAAAGTTTAGGTGAAGTATGACGTCTTATTTTCTCAGAAAAAAGACATTTGAGAATGTTGTCCACTATAATTTTACACTGTTCTTTAACCCTTGTCCTGCTGAATAAATTAAGATGCCACGCCCACTTCTAATTTTCAGCCAATCAAATAACTTGATCTGAATTTTTGCTATAAATTCACATACTTAATGGCAAACAGAGCAGATCCAGATCAGTTGGCTTCTGAAGAAGGATCTACACTGTTTGCAAAGGCAGGGTATATCTGGGTTCAGCAGGACAAAGGTTAAGGGTTGATACTGTTAAGTCTGTAATGTGTTGCCTGTAAGCAGACTACACAAATTTGGTAAAAAAGTAATGGCCATGATTTGGTACTTGGAAATAACATTGGTATTATTTTTATTGCATTGTATTTCAGCTATTTAACGCTTGTCATGCTGAATAAATAAAGATGCTACGCCCACATCTAATTGTCAGCCAATCAGATTACTTGATCCAGATTTTTTGTACAAATTCACATACTGAATGACAAATAGTGCATGTCCAGATCAGTTGGCTTCTGCAGAACCAGATCCAGGATTAAAACTGTTGTTGATTTACTTAATCTCCCACTTGTCTTGGAACTTAACTTTAAAACAAGTTACATTTTCATTTTTTACCCAACTCATCAGAAAACTGCTTTTTAATTGTTTTTTTTTTTCTTCTTTTTTTTTTCTTTTTTATTTTTATTTTTCATTATAGGGTAATTGTTCTAATATTTCACAATATTTTATCAGGAATTTGGGCACTCTGAGTCTTTACAGCAAATTCTGTACAGTAGAGTTTGTACAGTTCGAACTGACCACAATTTCAGTTACTCAGGAGTTTCGGATAATCAGGTGTTATGACCGTCAGTTTATGAAATCTGGAGTTTAGGCATTCTGGATTTAGGGCAGTTAATTCTGAGCAGTCATTAGTTTAGACATTCAGAACTTTCAGAATATCACAATTTTAGCTAAATAATTACAGTATGTTCTAAAAGTCTGTATACCAAAGTTTCTGATAAAATGCCATACACAAACAGTGCAGGTCCTGATCTACATTGTTTGCCAATCCACTAAGTTTTTGGCCGGAATACGGATGGCTCGTTTACTGTGGATGATTCGAACTCATTTTTCAGTCCCTAGAAAATTCTTCCAATAGCTCAAGAAAACAAATATTTAGGGATTTTTTCTTATTTTATCATGGAATTGTATGTTGTGTGTACTCATTAGAATTGCCTCAACATACAATCGTTGTGTAGAAAATTGAAAAGACTTCCCTAAATTATCGCTGTTTGCTTCCTGAACTGGTGCCATGATTAACCCTCAGTGGCTGGAACTACCCATGGCTCGAACAATTTTCCATGGTCCCAAAGATGTTCGAGCCATTGAAGTTCGACTGTAACTATATAAACAGCAAAATTTAGGCAAAACAGGTATGGCATAAAGTGTTTGAAATTTTAAAAGATTTACTGTAGAAGTTAACAAACATTTCAATTTTCATTTGAAAATCACAAACACAAAGTCAAGCTGCAAAGAAATTTGGAGAACTTTAAAACAGACCTAAATTTCCTGCCTTTTTACAATAACAAAACAATCCACTAATTACAAAGCAGTGAAAACATACTGAAGAGTTTTGCCTAAACTTAGGAAGACCATTTTTTCCAGAAATACCCAAATATGATCCCTGAAACTTTGGTAATAGATCTGACAGAAGCCAGATAGCAGCGAACACCGTTTGCTATATACATGTGGCATACATGTATTTACCCTAAATATTCAGGGCCCAGTTGTTCAAAGCGTCGTTAGCTTAACGAGCTCGTTAAGGGTCATTTCGTTAACTGTTTTAGCGGATTCAATACACAATAATCTGATATTTTTTGCTGAAAAAATGTGAGTAGCTTTTGCAGTGCAAAAGCTACTCACATTTTTTCAGCAAAAAATGTCAGCATATTTGCGTATCACTGGATGTAAATTTTAACGAATCGTTAACTAACGATGTCGTTAGCTTTGAACAACTTGGCCCAGATGTATAAAATCCTTTATCATATGACCTCTGTTATTCAGTGGATAAAGTCATGTCATAAAATTTGTATGACCTCAAGCTACATAACATTTTGGCACATACGTGTAACGACATCTGTGACAATTTTGTCTGACAGAAGCCAGACAGCAGCGAACATTATTTGCTATTTACATGTGACAATGTTTTCTATTGAAATAGTGTCCACTTTAAAGATGATAAAATCCAGTTTAAAAGGGTCATATGACAAACAGAATCTTATACTCCTGGTCATTTCATATGAAATTTTATGAAATGAACCAAAGGCTCATTTCATAAATTTCATATGATATGACCATTCGTGTAAGCTCCTCTATTGCTACAGTTGTCCTAAAATTCAAACACACCCATTTCACTATCTACTGATGAGTCTAAAAATGCTAGATGAGTGGCAACCTGTGATCAGAATGCTGCATTCTGTGGTGTCAGGGTCTACAAGATGCTGCTAAGTACTCATTAGAATCACACTTTTTGAAGCAATTCTACTCAATAGAGAAAATTTGCATGAAATATCAAAACCTGTTTTCTGAGGAGAAAAAAAATTAAAACGCTGTCTGCTGAAAATTTTACCAAGCACGTTAAGCATTAAATGTTCTGACTGAATACCAGCAGTGTAGACACTGATCAAACCTTTATGAACAGTCTTTATTATATAATTTATAAATAGATTGATTTTCATTGGCTTAAAGCTGCCCTGCCCAGCCCAGTCCATAGATAGTGATATACATTGGCTTGCGTCAGCCTTCCAATGTATATTAGTTTCTAAAATTAGATATCAACTTTAAGAGACATCGCCAGTAGTGACCCCGACATCTACACATGCTTTTTATATAAATGGGGTCTGGTGTTGACTGTTATTGCCACAGTTATCACGAGAAAAAGACAAACTGTACAATAAATCAGTTGTTGACTACTGAGGTATTGGATATGACGTTGATATCCACCACTATTGCCTCTGTCAATATTGGTAATCTCTGGTGGATATCATGTCATATCCAATACCTAAACAGTCAATAACTGTATAATATTTTTCACCCTAGAATAACTTTTTGAATATTTAGAGTAAATGCAGTAAATGTTTATAAAAGTGTATAAAAAGACATCTTTTATCAGGATGCTATCACACTAAACACAAAGCTCAAGATAAGAGGAATATTCAGATAAATATTTTTTTCACTTCTCCATGCAAACATATGTTGTGGGTATTCATTAGAAGCACCTCGGTGAGGCGCTCCTAAAGAGTACCCACAACATGTTTTCGTGCATAAATAAGAAAAACGTATGTATCTGGACATTCCTATTATCCATAGCAACAGATAGGTCGCTTTTTTCATCCGAAAAATGCTGATATCTTTCTTATTACTCCATGAAAACATATATTGTTGATACTCATTAGAAGCACCTCAGCGAGGCACTTCTAATGAGTACCCACAACATATGTTTTCGTGGAGAAATAAGAAAAATATTATGTGGATACCCCCTCTTATCTGTAGCTATGATTATCTTGATAACAAAGCCCTGATGAGACTGTGCAATATGCTCAAAAAAGACTCTTTTGCTTAATATGGCCCAATTATTTATGCTTTTATCTTCAAAATCAACTCATATATTAGCACATATACATAACATGGCTCCAGATAAGAGGGGATACCAGGTAATTATTTTTCTTACTTCTGCAGAAATACATATGTTGTGGGTACTCATTAGAAGTGCCTTGCCAAGGCACTTCTAATGAGTACCCACAACATATGAACTGATGCAGAAATAAGAAAAAATATCCATAAATTTTGGTAAGAAAAAAGTTTTTTTTCTGAGCTATGCATAAACTAGTAACATATATAGGTTGTTGAGTCGTCAGCATTGCTTCAGATAAATTGGTTTTTTTTTTCATCATAAAAGTATTGATATTTTCCTTATTTCTCCAAAAAACATTGAGGCACTTATTAGAAAAGCTTCATTGAGGTGCCTTTAAAGGAAATGTATGTTTTCAGCCACCTGGACACTGTACTCATTTGAAATGCCTACTGTCCTTTCGACATCTCTTGGAAAGAGGTTTTTTGCTTGGCGTTTTATTTTAAATGAAAATCTTTTGTTCTGACCGACCATATCTTATCAGAAACCATTTGTCTTTTCTATTTCTGTGTTTTGTTCTCAAATATTAGCACTAAAATTAAATTTACGGCTAAAAGTTGGTCTGACCTATGCAATTTCAATAGTAAAGTAGTAAATTTGTCTAAGAAAATATTTTTTACTTTCCTTTGCTGAATTTGAAATATTGATGTTTCACAACAATATTGTGAAAATTTCGGAAAAATTTAACAAGTGGAACTGGTTGAAAAAACTGGCTCCAAGTTACCTACCCTACAGACTTCTGCATGATTTTGCTTCATTTTTACTATGGGAAAAAGTGAAAATATTTGATTTTTTAAAAACCAATGACTGCAATGAAATTTTTCATACATAGGAAGTTACGACAAATGGTTTTGCATTAGATCATGACAAAAGTTTGCAAGTTTACTTCTTCTGTGTAAAGCGTCGAGCAAAAAACGACTTTCTGAAAGATGTCGAAAGCACAGTAATCAAGGCACTTTTAATGAGTATCATGACATGTATTTATGGAGAAATAAGAAAAATATTTAGTTTTAGGCTGAACAAAGTGTCTTATGTAGAGTTCTGTGACTGACCCTTCCTATTTAGGAAACACACACGGTTAAAAATCATTTCTGTGAAACATGTTCTAAGACTGTCAGTTACAGTCAATGGAAATGATTTTTCGTTAATTCCTATCCAAGACGCTATTTCAGATTTTAATCATCCTTCCAGACAATATTTACATCCAAAATATGATATTTTTCTTATTTCTCCCCCAAAACGTACGTATATGTTGTAGGTACTCATTAGAAGTGCCTCAATGAGGCACTTCTAATGAGTACCCACAACATGTTTTCTGCGAGAAGTAGGAAAAATATTGGTCTGGAGCTATGTTTTACTTCTAGTCCATGAACAACACGTGTTCAGTTTGTAAATTCCTCTTCTAGAAATCTATATGGTTAAAATTCCTGTTCATGAAACATATTTGGAAGCTGTCCATTCCAGTCATTGGAAACTGGTTTCCTTAGTAACTCTTATCTGGAAACCTATTTAAATTTGAATTCCGGTTCATATCAGCACTTGCTTGGTTTTCTATTAAAGAAACCTACATATATGAAATTTAATCCTTAAAATGCCAATCATAACTACAGCAGATGATGTTTTGAAATATATTTCTTATCATTGTTTTCAAGGAAATAAGGCTTGACAGTTCAACAGAATTGTATGCCAAGAGGATGATTCACATGAACTTTCACTGAAAAAAAAATAACACTAAAAATTTTGGCTGTCATCTGCTACAATTTTGCTTGACATAATTTAAGTCAATGTTTCTGTCCATGAGACACGTATATTTGGAGATTGTCAATTCCTTTCAATGTCTGCTGTCAATTCCTTCCCATGACAGCTGTCAATTCCAGCCAAACACAATTGTCAGTTCCAGTCAATGTCAGTTGCCAATTCCATTTAAATGTCAATTGTCAATTCCAGTCAATATCACTTGTCAATTCCAGTCAAACATAATTGTCATTTTCAGTCAATACCACTTGTCAGTTCAAGCCAAAAACAATTGTCAATTCCAGTAAAAAACAATTGTCAATTCCAGTCAATATCAAATGCTTTTTTTTTTTTTTTTTTTCAGTCATATATGTACTTTGTACTATACTAGCATTGATAATCTCATCTTAGAGACAGTTAACTATTCATGACTGAAAGCAATTGTCATATAAAGTATTTAAGTTTTACACGCCATGTTAAACCTTAATTCACAAGGTACTTGCAACACCTGCTGACCTCTGAATCCATCTTCTGCATTCCTGAATATTCACTCCCCGATATAACCCTGATTCTGTGATTAATTTTGCTGGTTCAACAAAAGCCATTTGGTAGTAAATTGTGGTATTCATCCATGGTGGAGGTTCAATAATACTTCTCCAGCTTTAACTTCCAATTGCGAAGAAACTGATTAATCATTCTAATAATTAATTATATAAGTTCTATTCTACACTAAAAGATGACCTATTTAAACGATGATGTTCCCTCCTTTATTTCTCTCATTCCTTGTGATTCACGTGCAGATGTAGTAACATGACTGCTGAAGGTCAGCATAATGTGACCTTGACTTCTATACTGCTGAAGGTCAACAAAATGATGTGACCTTGACTTCTGGAATTTTATCTACCAGTCTCTAGTTTCTAATGACCGCTTCCTATGCACAGTTGTGTGGACAGTTGTGTCTGAAAATTCCGAGTCTGAACTGGAACAGGCTACATCGGATTTCTGAAAAAATAAAGAATTTTGTTGAAGTTCTTGTCGCACCTGTGTACTAAAATGTGAAAACAAGCACCCGAAGAGAGAGTTATCAAGTGAGATAAAACAATCAGTGAAGTGAAAGTAACTGTAGAATTTTACAATTTGTAGACTTCATTTAGGGTGGTCCTGGGGTGGAAGCTAGGGCAGACATAAGTATATAGGCTTTGCCCTAGATAAGAAGGGGGCAGCCACATATTATTTTTCTTATTTCTCCACAAAAACATATGTTGTGGGTACTCATTAGAAGCACATTGGTGAGGCACTTCTAATGAGTATCACAACATAAGTTTTCATTAAGAAATCAAAAAAATATCTGGGCCCAGTTGTTCAAAACTAACGATGTCATTAGTTAACATATTGTTAAAACTTCAGTCATTAATATGGATTATATTCTAATATTTTTGCTGAAAAAATGGGAGTAGCTTTTGCAAAAGCTACTCACATTTTTTCAGCAAAAATACCTATGAATTAGATATTGTACTTACTAGAATAGTTAACATTTTGACCACTAACGAGCTCGTTAAGCTAACGACGCTTGAACAACTTGGCACTGTACTTTTTTGTTGAAAAATGCTCCTTATCTGGAGTTGTGTATAATATGAGTGTTTGGGTTGCAGTTTAACGGCCCATTAACACTATTAAGGTCATGTTGAGCCAGTGATTTACCTAACCACACTTTTTCTTGAGCATGCATATTTCTCTAAGTGGTAAACCAGTAATTGTGCACAATCTTTCACTAAAAACGGACAGCTGCCCTTCCTGAATCAGCAGACGGTGGAGAATGACCATAGAATATAGTTCATGATCAATCTCCACAAAAGAATGTTGCCGGACTTGGCGGGGATCGAACTCACAATCTCCTGATCACCAGTCAGACGCACAACAGAGCCATGGAGGCCATCTATTGAGATTATTGGAAAAGATGACATTACATCATCACTCTGCATACGGGTAACTCTCACGGGTACAAATCAATGGCAGATGCATAGCACACTGTATAGAATATATGTCAAAAGCCTCCAGTTCCTTATTTTGACTTACAGGGCCCAGTTGTTCAAAGCATCGTTAGCTTAACAAGCTCATTAGTGGTCAAAAGGTTAACTGTTCTAGTAAGTACAATATCTAATTCACAAGTATTTTTGCTGAACAAATGTGAGTAGCAAATGCAAATGCTACTCACATTTTTTCAGCAAAAATATTAGCATATATGCCATATTTAATGATCAAAATTTCAATGATCTGTTAACTAACGACATTGTTAGTTTTGAACAACTGGGCCCTGGTTTTTACTTTATTACATGTAATGTTTCGAAGACATACTATAAAACAATAATATTTTGCTGCTATTTTCTCATATTTTTTCGTAATTTTAAACTTATAAAAACCCTGTGCATCAGAAATGCATTTTGAACAATTTTAGCCAGGGATTCGCTTGAGTTTTTCAAAAGAGATATTTTATATAATTTTCTTTTTCCACAACTTGGATGAAAATGTATTTTAAAATAATTATTATATAGATTTATATTAAAGTAATTTCATAAAATTTGTGTGTTAGTTGATAAACACCAGGGCCCAGTTGTTCAAAGCGTCGTTAGCTTAACGAGCTCGTTAAGGGTCATTTCGTTAACTGTTTTAGCGGATTCAATATACAATATTCTGATATTTTTTGCTGAAAAAATGTGAGTAGCTTTTGCACTGCAAAAGCTACTCACATTTTTTCAACAAAAAATTTCAGCATATTCGCGTATCACTCGATTTAAATTTTAACGAATCGTTAACTAACGACGTCGTTAGCTTTGAACAACCGGCCCAGTTTGAACTGTATGATTATCTTTATTCATCTCGGCATTTATTATAGTTTTTCCTAATACGCTCTTTGGTACGAAAAGTACCACACTGAAAACGTATGCGTGCGAAAAACAAAACTATTTCAATTAATTTATATTACAAATCTTCCACTTTGGAGAGGTTGTTGTTTAATAGAAAAGTTGCATTAATTAGAAGATGACACAGGCAAACGACTATGAAATTTTAAAATACATATAAATTTTTTTTTTTTTTAGAATATTGCATCCTTCTAACCACTCATAATTAATTATGTTTCTTGCAGTGAAGAAATTATGCTTTTAATCCATATTATTTGGCTTTGTAGCCATATTTCCGTACATTTTCTATGTCTGCCAGTCTACTCTGTACCTGTACAATCTGCGATGACGTCAAAGCCATCTTTTCGGATAACCGCCATACCTCACAATTGTCAGAAAATAAAGTAACAATAACTTACCTCTAAACTTCTCTGAGGAGACGCCCTTTGCTGTAACCTCTTAAATCTCAATTCACCATCAGAAGATAATCCATCATTTATCATACACTTTGAGAGTTCTAATTGTAAATTTTCTGAGCTGTTTGTAGACAAAAGTCCCGGAGTATCGTGCATGGACACTTCACTGGTATTTTCCTCCTCAGACAAAACACCTTCGGAGCTAAGGGTGGAACAGTATGACTGACGACTTTGGTTTCTACGACGGTCATCCTCGCTCACCTCCCCTTCCTCTTCAGACCACGAGTCCTCGGAATGCTGAAAAAGAATATGTCTTGAGTAAGCGCAGTCATGGCTGCATATAGTTACTCATTAACCCTTTTAATCATTTAGAATGATACAGATAACTATGCAAACAGTGTTGATCCATATGAGATGGCTCATATCAAGGATCCATACTGTTTGCCATCCTGTTAATGATTTTGACTAAATCCCGTATTTAGAATAATGGAAGAGCCCAAATTAAAAGACAGAACAGTCTACTTCAGAAACACAGTTGAGAGGGTTAAATTTAGAAATCAAGTACAGATCACCAATTTGTTGTCTGCTGAATTAGTCCAGACAGGGGTAAAGTTGGAGACAACTTGCATGAAACATCAAATTCTGTTTTCTGGGAAAAATAAGAAAAAGATTTTGAATATGTCATCTGCTGAAAATTTTACCCACAGTTCTAAGCGTTAAACATTTCGATACAAAATAACAATAAGGTGTTGCAGGTTTGAGCTCTAAGGTAGTAGAATTCTAATACCCTAGCAAATTCTTTGTCCCTCTAAGCAATACAACACTAGATAATAAAAAGTGAACTTGAGAATTCATAAAATGTGAAGGAGCAGTCTGATCAGGGTTTACACTGTTTGCCATTCAACTAAATATTTTAAGAAAGAGCTGCATAAGAAGCAAAATAGTATGGAATAGTGTTTGAAATTTTAGGACAATTTTACCATACATGTTTTTCTCATTTCTCCATAAAAAAAAATGCTATGCACTTATTTAGAAGTGCCTTACTGAAGCACCTCTAGTGAGCAGCTGCAAAAGATTCTTTTGTGGAAAAATAAGAAAAATCTGATTACTCCTTGTATGGAGCTATTTTCGGCATACCATATTTACCTAACGTATTTGGACACCTCAACTCCTTACCATACTTGTTCTAGAATTTGAACAAGTACAATTTACTACCCGATGTTGTATCTAAAATTTGGATGAGTGGCAAACAGTGAAGACCCTGATGAGAGGCCGTGTTTTGCGGCATCTCATCTAAGTCTACACTGTTTGCTCAGGCCTGTCTGTCCGAATACAGTAAATACGGTAGGTTTTAACCTTTACCATTGTCTAATTTAGCAGACAACAAGCTGATGATATTTTTCTTATTTTTCCCAGAAAACAGGCACTGACATTTCATGCAAATTGTCTCCTAAGCAGACAAACTGCATGAATGTCAAAACCTATTTTCTGAAAAAAAAAAATAAGAAATTATTTTAAAATGTATTCTGTTCAATTTTTTACGCACCCTGCTAAGCATTAAAAAACCTAAGATGATAACATATCTTTTGAAATGCTCGGCTGATTTAAACAGGATAAGAATCTTTAGTCCTATTTCATCGACTGGGGCTATCTGTAATTTTTTAATCACTTTTTTTTTTTTTTTTTTTTTTGTTTTCATTTTGGCTGTGGTATTGAAGTCTGCATTTAATATTTAGATCAAGTTCCATATTTAATAAAAACGTGAAATGATAATACCTCACCATTATCATGTGGTGGGCAGATAACTGTCAAAAGTTGACAAAATCTGCCCATTAGCAATCCCGAATAAGTTCTCCACAATATCAATGCACACACCAAGCTCGATGAAAATCCATTGACATTTACTCAAGTTATCATCCGGAACATAAAATACGGACAGACAGACATACGACACAGACAGACAGATAAACACACAGACTACCAACACTTTATTGTATCAGTATTTCTCTTATGACTGCATAAACACATATGGTGTGGGTTTGTGTTGAGGTTTTACAACCCATTCAACCCATTAGGGTCATGTTGAGCATGGTCAGTTTAGCTAACCACACTTTTCCTAGACAGGCTTAGTCCCCTAAGGGGTTAATGTAGCGGGTAGAATTTAGGCACCCCATATATATATATATTTTTGTTTCTTTTTTTTTTTTTGTACTGACAGCTACGCACAAGAGGTGCGCCTTCGTTGGCAGTCATGGGGCGAAACGTCTGGCAACTTTTAGTAAATGGTCTAGGGGAGGTAATCCAATTGTGAAATTTGCTCTTCAGTGGGAGTTTAGGAAAGGTCGGAAATTCAGATCACGTGACGTTTCCAGCGGCAAATTAATAAAAAATCAGTTTGTGAGAAATAATACTCGAAGTTTTCATTAATTTCTCCGTTTCTCCCTTCAGGTGAGTTTATTTAAACATGTCCCACGGCACCACAAGGGTTCTGTTCAGTAAAGGATGCAGTGCGGGTGGAATGCAACGCGGGTCATGGAAATTAATTGTGTTGAAGTGATGCGTGTCACTTAGTTATTTCCGAAATTAGGTTCATTCCCAATGGTTTGCTTTTTTGCTAGCGAAATTGACCCTTATGGATAAATGGGAGAATTTGCCAGTCTTTTTGCAGTTTATGCCAAAATGTATAAGTCAGTAATTTTGTCGTACATGCTGTAAATAATATTTTAATGAGTTGTTCTGATGCTACAGACAGACTGTTGTTTTGCTTGTGTATTTGATTGTGGCTCTGTTGCCTTGTAAATACTGAACCGAGCGTTTTGTCGTCAAATACAGACATGTAAGGCAAGGGTCGAAAGATTGTTGAACAAGTCAGTTATGCACATTTATGTGTACATGTCCAGTACATTGGTTGTTGACAGAATTCTTAGGAAGTTTCACGTCTAATGTTTAAGCATCTGTCCGTCCGAGTCCGTCAGATGATGTACCAAGACGTGAGGGTAAGATGGTGAATATTTTTGTCCATGGTTTGTGTCGAACCACTGCATAAAATCATGAGAAACAGCAATATTTCAGCCATGTTGTAAGAGGAAGCATCTGGTTTTATCTAAAGGCAGGTTCGAAAGCATCATAGAATTCTTGCACAAGAAATGTTTGCTATTTTATGTGCTGTATTTCAATATTACAATAAGTTTTCATCCACAAGACTGCTTACATGGAATAGTTCTCATTTTGCCGGATTTCCGTCAAGAGTGTATTACTTGTGGTAAAAGATGAATTTTGTCATGTTAGCAATAAATCCAATTATTGTCATTTATGCCCAGTCCCGTCATAAATGCCAATTGTCATTTGCCATAACAAATTCCCCATTTATTGTCAATTATGCCAAATTCCGTCAAAAATGCCAATTGTCATTTGCCATGATTTTGTACGTCAATTGTCATTTGTGCCAAATTCCTGTCATAAATGCCAATTTCTAGTTGTCATGTCAAATTCCCCATTTATTGTCATTTGTGCCAAATTCCATCATAAATGCCAATTGTCATTTGCCATGATTTTGTACGTCAATTGTCATTGGGGCCAAATTCCTGTCATAAATGCCAATTTCTAGTTGTCATGTCAAATTCCCCATTTATTGTCATTTGTGCCAAATTCCATCATAAATGCCAATTGTCATTTGCCATGATTTTGTACGTCAGTTGTCATTTGTGCCAAATTCCTGTCATAAATGCCAATTGTCATTTGCCATGATTTTGTACGTCAATTGTCATTTGTGCCAAATTCCTGTCATAAATGCAATCTGGGCTTTCTGATGTCAGATTTTCTTTTACTTATACCTTCATCTATGCCAAGTCATGGTATAAGTCTATAAGTCCATCCATCATTGAAGTATTTTGACAACTAGCAGGGTTTAACACACCAGCGTCCTTGTAGAGCAGTTGTTGGATTGAAAGCATACACCGTATTAATGTCAGTTGGGTGCAAAGCATAAATCATATTAGTGTAACAACTATGGTCTGTCCACACAAAATGTATAGATTGTATAGAAGTTCTATATAATCTCGTGCACTTTTGAGTGTCATCCTTGAACTGTGTTATAAGGAGGCTGCTGTGTTTACTTACCTTTTACTTTGTATTTTGTATCTGTATTACTTGTTTAATTGAATTATAGTGGTTTGGTCAATTTCACCCCATCACAGAGTATGAATAGCTTTGACTATTGCTTATAGATGAATACTTTTAACATAGCTGTGCCTATAGGTGTTCGTTAGTGGGTTTTATATGAAACCCTGGTGATTGACTGTGAGGTTGACCAGATCACGTGACGTTTCCAGCGGCAAATTAATAAAAAATCAGTTTGTGAGAAATAATACTCGAAGTTTTCATTAATTTCTCCGTTTCTCCCTTCAGACTCCGGCATCCGGGCAACATTAACTAGTACTTGTGCACATTCTTTTGCCAGAAATTGACAACCCCACTTCTTGAATCAGCAGAGGAGAGAGAATGACCATCCAAAATATTTCACAATAAATTTCCACAAAGGAATTTGCTGGACCCAGTGGGGATCGAAACCTTGACCTCCTGAACACCAGTCTGCACATCCAACGGAGCCATCAAGGCAGGCTTGTATGTTGTAGGTACTCATTAAGTGCCCCACTGAGGCACCTCTAATGCATACCATAACATTTATTTTTGGTGAATTCCCAATATCTCTCTATCTAAATATTATGGTAACTATGTTAACCCTTGTCCTGCTGAACCCGGATATACCCTGTTTTGCAAACAGTGTAGATCCAGATCAGTTGGCTTCTGAAGAAGCCAACTGATCTGGATCTGCACTGTTTACCATCAAGTATGCAAATTTATAGCCACAATCTGGATCAAGTGACCTGATTGGTTGAAAATTAGAAGTGGGCGTGGCATCTTAATTTATTCAGCAGGACAAGGGTTAACACAGATAAAGCAGAAACCATATTTTAGTATTTCCTAAATCTGCCTTATTGATATTTTTTTTTATTACAGCATGAAAACAGATGTTCTGGGTACTCATGAGAAGTGCTTTACTTAGCCACTTCTTATGAGAACCCACAATTCATATTTTCATGCTGAAATAATATTTACCTGTATCTGGACACCCCCTTTTATCCAGAGCTATGCTGTCTGGATACGATAAATGTCCTAAAATTTCAATATTCCATACTTTTCTGGCCTAAACTGTGTTTTCTATGTGTTTTGCAAAATACTTGGTGACATGGCAAACAGTGTAGACCTTGCTCCTCAGGAGCAGTCTGATCAGGGTCTGCACTGTTTGCATATGCCATTTTGTCCTCAAAGCAAGTGTACAAAATTTTAAGACAATTACCATATTTACAGTATATATAGTAACACAGCTAAAGCAAAAACTATATTCTTACTTTAGAGTTCCTAAATCTCACAGTAACTGGACTTGTCTGCCCGACAAAGGTATCCTCCTCCATTCTTTCTAAGTTTGGAGGTGGCGATGGAGAAAAAACTTCAACGTCACTTATACTCCGTTTCATACTGAAGTCCGAGATCACAGCACTATCTCCCTTGGTGATTTCTATGATAGGAACATTACTGTCTATAGAGCAGTTCAAATTTTCATTGGAATCTTTTTCTGGTATTGTTTTTGATTTGGTTTCATTTTTATTGTTTAAGTTTTCTACCATATTTTGTAAGTTCGATGTGGGACTGGAATCATATGGTGAGTCTAACGTGTTACTGTTACTTTCCACATCCGCACTTGCCCTACTCGATCGCTTACTGGAACACGTATTGTCTGAACAATTTCCATCACATCCAAAACAAATATCATTCAAATTTGTATCACATTTTTCACTTTTATCGCTCTCAGTGTCATTCATTTTATTTGATTCCGTTGGGCTACCGCATTCCCGTAATGCAGTTGCTGGACCCAGGTAGTCAAATGTACCGGATGAAACAGTTGCTCGGTCTACATGACGTAAATTTATTGGTTTTGATTGAAGTTCATCATGAAGAGCGTCTTTGGTGGGACTCTTCACTGGACTACAGTTGGAGGTAGAAATAGATCCTTTGCTGTTGTTACGGCGATGACGACTTTTTCTCATTCGGATTTTGGTAGGTGAAGGGTGCATGAGGTCTGCTGGTGTGCTTGGTAAAGCAGCTGGATTCAAGCTGCCAGATGTCCCATTTTTCACTGGGCTGAAAAATCAGAAATAATACTATGTACAATAAATGTCCTAAAATTTGAACACTTTACCCCATACTTTTTTGGCCTAAATTTTTATTTTTATGCAGTTGTTTCTTAAAACACTTAGTGGAATGGAAAAATGGAAAACAGTGTAGACTCTGATCAGACTGCTCCTTATGGAGTAGTCTGATCTGGGTATGCACTGTTTGCATATGACATTTTATCAGAAACTTTGGTATATGAAAATTTAGGATATTTACTATACTTATCCCTCAAAAAAGCAATCGCAACTGCAGCAGATGACATTACAGCACGGAACTTCAGACCAGTATCTAACATCAAAGCAGGTATGAACTGCCATCCAGAGGTTTAAGGGATATGGCCTTTCAAAAACTTTAACCAGTGCTGACTCCAAAGCCATGGTGACTGCTACAGTCAGAAACTGAAAACCCCTCTTTTTAAATCACCTGAAGGGAGAGATGACTATAGAAAATATTCCATAATCTCCACGAAAGAATGTTGGCGAACCCAGCGGGGATTAAACCCCCGACTTCCTGATCACCAGCTGGATGCATATCTAACTGAGCCACCGAGGCCAAGAGTATCATGATATAGGGATCAAACAGTTTTTCATGCATTAACATTCGCCAGGTCCAGTGAGAGGTGTTGAAAACCGAGGCCGAAGGCCGCGGTTTTCAACACCTCCCAAGGGACCTGGTGAATGTTAATGCATTGAAAAACCATGTTCGATCACTATTATTGCATAGAAACTGAAAACATTTGCTACATTTCGCGTTATTTCTTGCACTAGTTTGTTTCGCCTTTTCACAGATGTCTCGCAAATGTAATTTCCACGGACTATGCATGTTCTAGGGCCGGGCAGTACACATCTCGTAATGGCAGCAAATCTGTGGCCCGGATACGATCATATTGAAAGTTGCGTAGCCGTGCATTAACAGGCTTTTCGCTGGTTAATGCACGGCTGTTAATAACGTGCGACACTGCTTTTTATGCAGTAATATGTTTTTGTGCAAAAATAACAAAATTATTATCTGAATATACCCTCAATCTGAATCTTTTGTTAATAGTTGTGTTCAAGAGTATAACAGTTAGTTACCTGTTTGGTTCTGAGCCTGATTTATATGCCCGCTTTTTACTCAGTCTGTCCAAACGGACTTCTTGTCTAATAACGGGTCGTAAAATACTCTTCCTCTTCTTGGCGTACATGGCTAGCTGTTGTTCCCTTCTGTAAACAAAGCAGTGGAAACATATTACAATTTACACTTAGCATTCGGGGTGAACTTTCAGAAGACAACATTTTGAAATATGTTTTCTTATTTTTCCCAGCAAACAGTATTTGACATTTCATGCAGATTATCTCCATTGGAGATAATTTGCATGAAATATCAAATCCTGTTTTTTAGGGAAAAGTATCATCAATTATTTCTACTGATCAATCTTATAGATAGTTACCAAACAACATGACATATTGTTGGTAACTATCTATAAGATTGATCAATAGAAAGCATTAGAAAGCAGAAGTATTTTAAGAAATCTAATCTTTAAAGTAATTTTAATATGTATTTAAATACTTCAAATGTAGATATCAAATTGAAACGGTCTTCTTGAAAAAGGCCACATGATGGCTGAAACATTGTGTTCCTTGGCAAATAAAGTGATTTTTTAAATTCTATTTGGATCCCTTAATCATTTGGATCTTCAGTGTCATGAAAAATGTAATATTTCAGCCCTAAATTTGAAGGGTAGGAACATAAAATAAAAATAAAAATTGAAATGCAAATCTTATTTTTCTAGAGGGGCTAAAATCATAGGGGAGGCTGTCCCATAAACCTAAAAATAGCCGGCCTCGGTGGCTCAGTTGGATGCGCCGCCTGACTGGAGACCAGGAGGTCGCGGGTTCAACCCCAGCTGAGGTCGGCAACATTCTTTCGTGGAGATGGATCATGAAATACTTTCTACGGTCATTCTCTCCCTTCCGCTGATTCAAGAAGTGCAGTTGTCAGTTTCTGGCGAAAGAATGTGCACAATACTGGTTAACCACCTAGAGGACTAAGCCTGCCCAGTAAACGTGTGGTTAGGTAAACTGACCGCGCTCGACATGACCCCATATGGTTGACTGGGCCGTAAAACCTTAACACAAACAAAAACCTAAAAATAAGAAAACTGTGGCCTTTTTGGTCAACACAAGGGAAATAAACATTCTACTAAAATAAATGAATAATGTTTTAAGGTTAAGTCCCTTGCCATATCACTTTCTTTTCTTGTAATTTGATACCTCTCTCTAGGCTAAATCAGCTGACAACAAATTAATGATAATTTACTTATTTTTCCCAGAAAACAGGTTTTGACATTTCATGCAAATTGTCAATTTGCATGAAATGTCAAAACCTGTTTTCTGAGAAAATCAGAAAAATATTTCAAAATGTTGTTTGCCGAAATTATTACCTCCGCATGCTAAGTGTTAAAACAAATTGAGCTGACCTACAAGAAGATTGAATCAATTTTTCAAGTACCGTAATAACCCTAAGTATTGGGACAGATAGGCCTTTGCAAACAGTGTAGACCCAGATCAGATGCCGCAAAATGTGGCTTCTGATCATGGTCAACACTGTTTACCATACATACAGCAATATTTTAGACACAAGAAGAGGTAGTAGAATAAGCTGTTTCAAATTTTAGATCAAGTATGGTTAGTAGATAAGCTGCCCCAATACCTAGTGTTATTACGGTAAACATTATAGTAAATCTGTCAGGCCTATCTCATATGTAGCTCCAGATACGAGGGAGTATCCACATATTATATTTCTTCACAATAACTGTGGGTAGTGCCGGCCTCGGAGGCTCAGTTGGATGCCCCTCTGACTGGTGATCAGGAGGCTGCAGGTACGGCAACATTCTTTCATGGAGATTGATCATGAAATATTTTCTACTGTCATTCTCTTCCTTCCACAGATTCATAAAGGGCAGTTGTTAATTTCTGGTAAAAGAATGTGCACAATACTGGTTGGGTAGTTTTCTTATTTCTCCAGGAAAACTTATGCTGCGGGTACTCATTAGAAGCACTATAGCCAAGCACTCCTGATGAGCACCCACAATATGATTTTGCTGAGAAATAAGCAAAATATTTATCTCGCTGTTCCTTTTATCTAGTGTTATGGATTTGTAGGCTGATTGGGTTTACTCTGGTCATACAATCATAATGATGATGATTTGGTGTTTTACATCCCTTTCAACATTACTTAAATCATATCGAGACAATGGAAGGGTGATAATGAAAGGCTCGGTGCAATGGAGTGACATAAACCAGCAACAGATAAGGCGCTTTTTTTCATCCGAAAAATGCTGATATCTTTCTTATTTTTCCACAAAAACATATGTTGTGGGTACTCATTAGAAGCGCCTCGCCGAGGCGCTTCTAATGGGTACAACAACATATGTTTTAGTGGAGAAATAAGAAAAATATTATGTGGATAGCCCCTCTTATCTGTAGCTATGCATGATGATACAGTCATGAGCTGAATTCTATCTCCAGAGGGTTTTGAACCTGGGATCTTGTTATCCAAAGTCGGGAGCCCTAATCTCTTGGCCACCATAGGCTTCCCTTGGGCATACAAAAAAGGCATTTTTGTCATTTTCAATTCGAGGAGACATATCACATCTACCTTAAATACTCTGACAGACATGCATGAGCAAACTGTGTAGACCTTAATCAAACAGCTTCAATAGGAGCAGGCTGATCAGCATCTACACCATTTGCCATTCAGCTAGAACATTTAACCCTTGTCCTGCTAGACCCAGATATACCCTGCCTTTACAAACAGTGTAGATCCAGATCAGTTGGCTTCTGAAGAAGCCAACTGATCTAAATCTACACTGTTTGTCAGTTAGAATGTGAATTTGTATCAGCAACCTAGATCAAGTAATCTGATTGGCTGAAAAATAGAAGTGGGCGTGGTATCTTAATTTATTCAGCAGGACAAGGGTTAAGACACATAAACAGGCAGCCAAACGGACTCCTTGCTGCAAGGAGTTAACTTTTTGTTTGTGTTGAAAGTTTACAGCCCAGTTAATCCAATAGGGTCATGTTGAGCAGTCAGTGCACCAAACCACACTTCTACTTGGAAGGTTTAGTCCTCGAAGCAGTTAACCAGTTTTGTGCACAGTTTTTCACCAGAAACTTACAACTGCCCTTCTTGAATCAGTGGAAGGGAGAGAATGACAGTAGAAAATATTTATATGTATATGATCAATCTTTACAAAAGAATGTTGCTAGCCCGGGAAGGGTCCAGCTCCAAACCTCCTGATCACCAGTTGGATGCGCATTCAATAGAGCCACCGTGGCCAGCTGGAGTTAACCTTTACCACTCTCTAGGCTAAATCAGCAGACAGCAAACTGATGACATTTTTCTTATTTTTCCCAGAAAATAGGCTTTGATATTTAATGCAAATTGTCTCCTTTGGTCTATTTTCAGGGGAAAAAAAAGAAATACACTTTAAAATGCCCTCAGATGAAATTTTTACCCAGCATGCTATGCGTTTTAGTGTCCGAAAGTTTGGAGTAATTACAATATGTGAGTGCTTACTTGATCAGTTCTCGTTCTCGTTTCTCCAGCTGTAACATGCAGGCTGTTAGTTCCATGTAGAGATTGTTGGCTCTTTCCAATTTCCTCTCATAATGTTCCCGTACATCCTGAGCATGTCTGTAATGTTAAAATATTCAAATGAATAACACAATGGAATTTTGTGCATATTACTTACATAGTTTGAATTCCAGTTTTGACGGAGTTTTGGAGCTCTATGTGAGTAAAAAAATTATTTTGTTTTTTGGGGGTTTTTTTTACAACATATGAACCTATGGTGAAGATTTAGTGCAAATAAAACTAATTTAACCCATTGTAGTTGGGAGACCCGTAAAAGGGTAAATGACAAACAGTGCAGACCCAGATCAGATGCCGCAGAACACGGGGTCTTCTCAGGGTCTCCATTGTTTGCAAATAATTTAGCCATTTTTCTCTAGGAATATGTAATTCTCATAGCCGGCCATACCTAAAATTAGAATTGGACTCTTCCAATATATAGTGTGGGAGAGTCTATTCAGTATACAATGGGTTAACCAACTCCCCTGCCCGCCTCCATCTACTCTATTAGTTTTTAATACTGATCATTCTAGGCCAATAACTAATCTTTACCACTTCCTGAGCAAATTTAGCAGATAACAAATTGATGATATTTTTACTATTTTTCCCAGAAAACAGGTTTTTATTTTTCCAAGAAAACAGGTTTGGAGACAATTTGTATGAAATGTCAAATCCTGTTTTCAGTAACAAATAAGAAAAACATTTCAAAATGTTGCCTGCTGAAATGTTTAATCAGAGTGCTAAGTGTTGAAGACGGCAGTTTACCTTAGTTCTTCGAGACGTCTTTTGACCAACTCTTCTTCATTTTGAGCTAGATGACTGCCCTCACTGTGGATTTTCTGTAAAGCTTCTTCAATTTCAAGCTTCCATTTCACCTGTAAAGCACAAAAAGACCTTATTTATGAATTCCGCAACTGTACATCACAACCTCTTCATAACAAAGCAAAAATGTGTAAGCTAAACAACCTCTTTGTATTCAAACAAAAATCTATACATTTTTGATTGGATACAAAAATGTCTAGATTATATAGAAAAATGACCATAAATGGTCATTTTTCTATATAATCTATACATTTTTGTTTGGAAACAACATTTTGAGGTACACCTTTAAACCATCTTATTTAGGATACTGTCTTAATACAAACCATCTTATAAAGAGGTGTCAGTGTATTTTTATTTATTTTATTTTTTTTTTTCCAAGCAGTTTGCAATTTTTTCACAAGATCATGAAGAACTGTACTAGGATGAACACTTAAGTCTTTTCTTCTCTTTTTGAAGATTATTACAGTTGAACTTCAATGGCTCAAATATCATGAAAAATTGTTCTAGACATGGTTAATTCAAGCTATTGAGGGTTAATCATAGCGCCAATTCAGGATGCAAATTGGGATAATTTTAGGATGTCTTTTCAATCTTCTATGAAAAAATGTATGCTGAGTATACTCATTAGAAATGCATCTATTCAGGGTCTCCACTGTTTGCCATAGTTTAGCCATTTTTTCTCTAGAAATATCTAAATCACATAGCCTGACATACCTAAAATTGAAACTTGACTCTTCCAGCATTTAGTGTGGGGAGAATTTTCTCAGTCTAAAATGGGTTAGTCTAGATAATAGAGTTACCTGAGTTTTGATGAAGTCCTCTGGGTCATAGTTGACCAGCTCATGTGACGCAATTTCAAGATGCATCAGAATCTGGCGGAATGACGGCCGATTTCTCGACTTTGGACTCCTACAATTAATATATTTATTTTATAATTCCAACTCACAGAAAATAAGACTTGACATTTCATCTGGAAACAATCTGAATGAAGAGTCATTTAGATGTCTCCAAATGATGTGCCGTCTTATTTTCTGTGTAAAATAAGAAATATATCACTATTTTCCATCTAATGATTTGGCCTACTGAGAGGTTAAGCTTAAAATACATACAAGACAGAATCCATAATGCATTGTTCTGAAAAATCCAAATTAACAACAACTCTTGCATTCCATGTTGATTTTTCAGAGAAAGAAAGACTTTACATTTCATGTGAATCATCTGCTTGGCAGACTTATTTTCTTAAAAAAAAAATTTTTGAAGATATGATCTGCTACAGTTGTGATTGGCCCTTTAAGAGTAAACACAGATTTCTTCACCTCGGCTAATACATTTTATTTTACAGGAATTACTTTTACCACTGTCTAATCTAATTCAGCGGACAACAAATTGATATTTTTCTTATTTTTCTCAGAAAACAGAATTTGACATTTCATGCAAATTGTCTCCACTGGAGACAATTTGCATAAATGTCAAGTTCTGTTTTCTGGTAAAAGTAAGAAAAATATATCAGTATGTCGTCTGCTGCAAAGTTTACCCAGAGTGCTAAGCGTTAATTAAACTCACTGACATCTTTTTTCATAGCCCCAGGTAAGAGGGGGTATCCACATCATATTTTTCTTATTTCTCTACAAAAACATATGTTGGGGTACTCATTAGAAGCACCTCTTTGAGGAGCTTCTAATGAGTACCCACAACATATGTTTTTGTGGAAAAATAAGAAAAATATAGGTACTTTTCAACAACAACAAAAAAAGTGTCTCATCTGGAACTTTGTTTGTTAAATAATTTTCTGAAATCTCACAGATGAAGGAAATTAACTTCGTCTGTCTCATAAATTTCCCATGAAATAATCCCTTATTAATCATGAAAGACACACTTTTAACCTAATTAAACGGTAAGCACGCTGGGTAAAATTTTCAGCCGACAACATTTTAAGATATTTTTCTTATTTTACACAGAAAATGGGATCTGACACTTCATGCAAATTGTCTTCTAAGGACAAAATTTTAGAAGATAATTTGCATGAAGTGTCAGATCCCATTTTCTAGAAAAAAAAATTAGAAAAATATTTCAAAATGTTGTATGCTGAATTTTTGACCCAGCATATGAAGTGTAAATGGCAAACCCACCAGCATTGTCTCATCAGCAGTTTAAACCCCTCAGGGCAGGTGGACGGTATTGGGAGGTGCAGGCTATTCCTTCCTACTCCCCATATTATGGCTGATGAATCTACCTCCTTGTATGGAATTTCTCCTGTTAACAATTCCCACAAAACAACACCAAAGGACCTGAAATGGACAAACAAAATTAAAATATAAAGTAATACTAGAAATTAAAATACAATGTTAAAATAGAAATTAAAATACAATGTTAAACTAGAAATTAAAATACAATGTAAACCTAGAAATTAAAATACAATGTAAAACTAGAAATTAAAATACAATGTAAAACTAGAAATTAACCCTTCTCTTGCTGAATATGACATGCCCTGTCTTAGCGAACAGTGAAGATCCAGATCATTTGGCTTCTGAAGAAGCCAACTGATCTGGAACTGCACTGTTTGTCATTAAATATGTGAATTTATATAAAAAATCTGGATCAAGTAATCTGATTGGCTGAAAATTGGAAGTGGGCGTAGCATCTTAATTTATTCAACATGACAAGGGTTGAATCTAGAGGTTAGAAGATATAGCCTTTTAAAAACTTCATATCAAAAACTTTAACCAACTCCGACGCTGTGGTGACTGCTATAACGCTACCTGTACTTTCCTATATAGGCAAGCTAAAAAGTACTTTGGAATGTACAATTTTAAATTGCTTTTTAAAGTGTAAAAATTTTTCTAGGTTCCTCAGAAAATGCTTAAAAAACATTTCAAAACATCTTTAAAACCAAGAATAATGAAGCAAAAACTATTTGTCTTACCAAATGTCAACTTTCTCCGAACACAATTCATTTCGTATGACTTCAGGGGCCATCCATGCTACTGTGCCGGCAAATGACATCTTGGTGCTTTTCTCATTCCAGGTGCGATGAGTGCCGAAGTCTGATATCTTCACTACATCATTTTTACCAATCAGCACACTGAAATTGAAGTCGAATTTGAATGGCTTGAACATCTTTAGGACTTTGGAAATTTGTTCTAGACAAGGGTAATTCGAGACACTGAATGTTAATAAAAGTGCATGCTAGGTCAGGAGGCAAATGGGGATGATATAGAGATATCCCTTCGATCTTATATAAAGTTATAGTATGTTGAGAGTACTCATTAGAATCACATCCATGAGACAATTCTGACAAATACAAACAATACAATTTTTGTGATAAGGTAATTTCCCTAAAACATCAATTAATATTTGCTTTCTTGAGCTATCAGAAGAATTCATTAGGTAGTCAAAAGCAAAGTGGAATTAGCCATGGGAAATGAGCCACTGATGTTTGAGTCATTGACGTTTTATTGCATAATATAATTCATGTTACAGAAAAGTATTAAAATTTAAAACATCTTATTCCTTACTTTTTTGTCTAAATTTTGTGTTTTATGCAGCTGTTTCTTAAAACAGATAGTGGAATGGCAAACAGTGTAGACTCTGATCAGACAGATCCACAAGCATTCTTATCTGTGTCTACACTGTTTGCATACACCATTTATTCAGTAACTTTGGTGTACAAAATTTTAGGGCATTTATGATAATATCAGGTAAGAATATCCACTCACTAATCACTGTATTTACCAGATCCAGATCAACTGGAATCTGAACAGGGTCTCTAGTTTGCAAATAGTTTAGCCATTTTTGTTTAGAAATATCTAAATCACATAGCCTGACATACCTAATCTGAAATTTGACTGTTCAAATACACAGAGTTGGGGGGGAGTCTATTCAGACTAAAATGGGTTAAGAGTTCAAAGCATATCGCAGCTAAACTTACTTTGGAGATTTCAGATCCCGATGAATAATTTTGTGACTGTGAAGGTAGTTCATACCACTTGCAATCTGTTTTGACCAATCAAGTATCAATCTTGGCGGTAACTCCTTTCCATCTCGGAGGATTTCGTACAGCTGACCATAGGGACAGTACTCCATAATGATACAATAGCAAGGTGCTTGTGTACAAACACCCCTGAAATGATAATAAATAAAAACCTTCAAGGAAGGCAGACATCAAGAGATAATTTGTTAGTTTTGCACCAATACATAACTTGTGGGTACTTATTTGAATTGCCAAGAATATTCCAAGGACCTTGATCAAACCCTACTGACTAAGGACATCACCAGCCTCCACTATAGTGGCATGATACACATAGCACTGTGATAGGTGATTATATTTCTGAATGAAAGTGAGAATAATAGCACCTCTCTCTCTCTCTCTCTCTCTCTCTCTCTCTCTCTCTCTCTCTCTCTCTCTCTCTCTCTCTCTCTCTCTCTCTCTCTCTCTCTCTCTCTCTCTCTCTCTCTCTCTCTCTCTCTCTCTCTCTCTCTCTCTCTCTCTCTCTCTCTCTCTCTCTCTCTCTCTCTCTCTCTCTCTCTCTCTCTCTCTCTCTCTCTCTCTCTCTCTCTCTCTCACTCACTTACTTCTCTCTCTCTCTCTCTCTCTCTCTCTCTCTCTCTCTCTCTCTCTCTCTCTCTCTCTCTCACTTACTTACTTAATCTATCCAGCCATTCAGAAGACATGGATACTTAAAAACTTATGTATTTACTGACTGAAAAATTTCTAAGTTCATGTATTTGCTGATTGAAAAATTTCTAAGTTCATGATCTTGACCTCCAGGTCATGGTGTTTGGGGATTATGCTGAACAAAATTATGGACAAGTATCTAGCATCAGTCCAAGTCATTCAGGAGATATAGATCTTTTAAAAATTTACCATAAAACTGAACATTTGCGGACATAACCGCAAATGCCAATGGACAGGGTAGTGAATTACAGGGCTCTAGCAACTGAAAATTGCCAACCGTCCAGTGATTTTCTGCTGCATCTATGGAGCTTGCCAAGCAGAGATTTCTGTATTTTCTATGAACATCATTAATTTCCATATTGCTTTTCTTTTGCAATCTGCAAACGCAGGATGCAGGGTTTTTACTAACATAACAAATGACATATCAACATTGCTTGCACTTGCTGAATCACACAAGTATCATGACCATAAACAGCAATAAAGTTCTCAGACATGCAAAATTTCATGTACTTTCAATTTCACAATAGGGAAGAACCAAAAAGGGAAACAACCAGAGTATCTTCACGTCCTGGCATGTCAGCTAAAAATCATGTTTATGTTGTGCTGCAGCTAATCACTACATTTTTGTTTCTTCCTAAACACCAGTTACTTAGTTTTTGATACCCTAATCAAACTGTGTTGCAATAAGATCAAAAAATCCAATTTGGACTAATCTGATTTCTCCCCATCTACATAATGGACCAATCCAACAACTGTTCTGCTCAAGGCACAAAGCAGAGATGAATTATGTATTAACACAAGGTTTGTTTGTTTGTGTAATATTTCTTTTTGGTGAAATTTTAAAGCTGGTTATCAGAAAACATGGATTAATAATGGGCCTAATTTTAGATATCCTTTTTCCAGCTCACAAATTATCGGTGTACTGAAAGTCCAGCTGTTTCTAGAGCCCTAATGCATTATCTCTTCTTGTACTTTTTTTTACAGGTGAGCTAATAATCCAATAAATTGAATCTTGTGTAGATAATACAAAAAGTAGAAACCACTTACTTAAATGGAATGATATTTGGATGATTCAACTTCCTGAGGTTTTTTATATCTGTTTCTTTAACATCCCTGACTTTCTTCACTGCAACTTCCTCCCCGTTGAGTTTGCCGAGAAACACGGCTCCCTGGGCACCACTACCTAGCCACTGTAGGTCGGTGATGTTCTCAAAGGGAATTTCCCAGTCATCTGAAACAAATGCAGTAACATTAACCTTTAGCATTGTTTTTGCTCCCTTCTGAAAAGGGGTCTACTCTAAAAGAAAAGAATCTGCTCCCCTATGGGGAGCAGATTCTTTCCTTTTAAAATAGGCCCCTTTTCAGAAAGGTTTTGGAGCAAAGAAAAGAGAACAGAAAGTTACAAAAGTTGTCTCCCTTGTCAACAATGGCTGAAAATCTACCAAGTGTATCAACCCCCTTTGCATGCTGGGTAATTTTGCATGCTTTTTTGTCGTCTGTGGATTTTTTTGAAAATTAATTTTTTCAAAAAAAATTTTCAGGTATACCATACTATCACAGTGTCAAACAATTTGGGTCAAGATCAGTCCCGACGTTGTGTTGGGCCTGATCTGGGTCAAAACTGTTTGCAAAGGTTATCAGCAGACAACAAAAGTTGGCACTAGCGGGGAAATAGTTAAAATTTAAGAGAATTATCATAGCTCTAGATATGGCCTGTTTTTCAACCGAGAAGTGCTGATATTTTTCTTATTTCTCCTCGAAAACATGTGTTGTGGGTACTCATTAGATGTGCCTCGCTGAGGCACTTCTAATGAGTACCCACAACATATGTTTTCATGGAAAAATAAGAAAAGTATTATGAGGATACCTCCTCTTATCTGGTGCTATGAGGATAGTGAGGCAGCAAGGTGTCCAAATATGTAGGGCATCCATAGTTTTTTCAAAACTACATTTCAAATTTTAAAAAGATTTTTTTTTTTCTACACAATTTTAAGGACATTAACTGTATGTTTCTAATCCGCTTAGAGTCATTAGGAAGTTATGCAATCCAAATTGTGGCTTTAAATACTCGAGATAAGTTGCCAATATGAAGATAAAACTATTGATAATTTTCTTATTTCTCAAAAAAAAAACATATATTGAGTCAGCCCTAGATAAGAAAAAACAAGATATAAATTTTCATATTTCTCTACAAAAATGTATGTTATGGGTATGCAATGGAATTGCGTCACCATGGAGAAATGAAAAAACATATCCATAGCTACAGATGAAGCACTTTTTACAACAGAAAAATACTGACATTTTTCTCATTTCTCCACGAAAACGTATGTTGTGGACTGTACTCATTTGAAGCATCATGGCACCACAAAAACATATATTGTGGGTACTCATTAGAAGCACCTTGGCAAGGCACTTCTAATGAGTACCCACAAAATATGTTTTCTGTGGAGAAATGAAGAAAATATCAGTACTTTCCAGATGAAAAAGGCCCTTATCTGGAGCTATGTAATAATTGTTTAAACAGTATCATATGAGCTCATTATTTTTACATCAGCCTGAAGCCCATGCCAGTGCTGTACCATATCATTCCTAAATTTTCAAACATTATAACTCCTTATCCATCCTTATCTTAAAATTTGAACAAGTTTGTTTAACCCTAATTGGGACTGCTGCAGAACCTGGATATGTCCTGCCTTTGCAAACAGTGTAGATCCAGATCAGTTGGCTTCTTCAGAAGCCAACTGATCTGGATCTGCACTGTTTGTCATTCATTATGTGAATTTGTATGAACAATCTGGATCTAGAAATCTGATTGGCTGAAAATTAGAAAAAGGCATCTTAATTATTTAGCATGGCAAGGGTAAAATGTCCATTGATGATGTTTAAAAATTGCTGGCTGAGCAGCAAACTGTGTAGACCCTGATCCAACACAATATTCTGCAGCATCTAATCAGGGTGTACGCTTTTTGCTCAGGTCTGTCTGTCCCAGTACTTAGCCAATTTTAGTCTGGAGACCTCAAAAAGTGTAAATGGCAAACAGTGCAGACTCAGATCAGATGCAGCACAATGCAGACCCCAATCGATCTATTCTAGATCAGGGGATCTATTCTAGATCAGGGTCTATCCTGTTTGCTCAGGACTGTCTGTCTGAATAAATACAGAGATAATAGATGCAGAAAAGGCAGGGTTTTTTAACCAAAAACGAATGATATTCTTCTTTCTCGACAAAAACATATGTTGTGGGTACTCATTAGAAGTGCCTCAGTAAGGCACTTCTAATGAGTACCCACAATGTATGTTTTTGTCAAGAAATAAGAAAAATATTTGCTGATATGTTTTCATCGAGAAATAAGAAAAATATTTACAGATAACCCCTCTTATCTGGAGCTATAAGATATCATTTTGCAGCGACTGTTATGAGTCAAAATGCACAAAGAAATCTCATTTGCATTAAAATCTTGCTGACAAAACACCTTGAATATTTTGTTTTCAAAAAAGCAGGGGTCCAGTAAACCAGTTCAGCAACATTAACATTTTAAACAATTCATAGCTCCAGATAGGAGGGGCAATCGGAAAATATTTTTCTTATTTCTCCATGAAAACATATGTTGTTGGTACTCATTAGAAGCGCCTTGGCAAGGCACTTCTAATGAGTACCCACAACATATGTTTACATGGAGAAATAAGAAAAATATAGATATTTCTTGGCTTAAAAAAAACTTATCTGAAACTATGATAATAATGCATTCATAAGCTATTTACCAGCAAAGCAAAAACATTCTTGTTTGCAAAAAATGAGTAGACAAAAATTTTAAATATTTTGAAAGTATTAAATATAAGGTCTACCCCAGTAAGAAAAGCAATTTCCTAAATATTTACATTTAGAAGTTTAATATTTAATATAAAAAGCATGCAACATTAATATTATTCAAAAAAGATTTAATCTGCTTATTGTAGCTTAATTTTCATGATCAAAAGTATCTTTACTGAAGCCAAAAGAATGTCTTTCTGTTTGATAACTAACACTGCATATCAACTATTCAATACTGAATACATTAAAAAAATCACTTTAAAATTTTCACATGCCTTTTTTAGCAATATTATAGCACCAGATAAACAGAGGTATTCACATAGATATTTCTTATATTTCTCCATGAAAACATATGTTGTGGATACCCATGAAAAGTGCCTCGGTAAGGCGCTTCTAATGAACCCGCACAACATATGTTTTTGTGGAGAAATGGAAAATGTCAGTAGTTTTTGGCTGAAAAAGAGTGCCTTCTCCAGAGTATGAATTAAATGGGTTTTCACAGAACAGGAATACCGTGGGAAACACATAACTCTTTCCAATCTGCTAGAAGTGGTCCTAGACCAGCCTGTGCATCAACACCATCCAGTAGGGGTCTTCTCCACATTTTCCAAATCAAAGCAGTATCCAGCATAACTCCAGATAAGGTGCTTTTTTTTTAACCAAAAAGAACTGACATTTTTCTTATTTTTGCACAAAAATGTATGTTGTGGTGCTCAATAGAGGTGCCTCATTAATGCGCTTCTAACAAGAACCCACAAGGTATGTTTTCATGGAGAAATAAGAAAAATGTTATGTGGATACCCCCTTATATCTGGAACTATGAGCCAGGTAGGTATTTTTTTTCTTATTTCTCCATAAAAGCCTATGTTGTGGGTGGGTACACATTATGTTACAGAGAAAGATGAAATAAAATACCCAAACTTTTCTCACTTCTTAGTCCACAAAAACATATATTGTTGGGCACCTCAGGTGCTTCTAATGAGTACCCACAACATATGTTATTTTGGGAAATACCGTATTCGACCTAATTACCGCACTGTGCGCTTAGGTTTTTCAAACTTTACTGGGAACACTCATTCGTGTTAAAATATGTACCTGCTAAGGGTACACTATAAAAAAAAAAAAAAAAGATCAGAAAAGGACTTATTTGATATTGATTATGCAATTTTTCTGATTTTCTTTATAAACGCATATGTTGTGGGTACTCATTTGAATTTCATCGACAAGTCGATGCAATTCAAATGAGTACCCACAAAATATGCCTTTATAAAGAAGTAGACAAAAAAGTACACTGCCTATAATCTTAAGACTACGAAATCGCTTGACTGTGCGCTTATAGGAGTATGTGTGGTAATTAGGTCGAATACGGTAAGAAAAGTACAATGTACCATCTTCACAAAAGTATTAAACATACTCTTCACCCCAAATCCATGCCCAAATAGTCCCTGTGTTATTATCAATTGGTACTGAGAGTGAGACTTTTTTCTTTTATTTTCGGGTAAGTTTTGGGTCATGAAATACGTCATTACAGTTGATGAGCTTCCTAAAAACTGCCAGTACCAATCCCACATCTTCTGTGTTTTCTCAATTTTTGGACATGTTCGGACAAGTGGATTTTGACCACTGACATCCATAGATAAGTAATGACTTCTGCTGTTTCCACAGCCCTGCATCTGATCTACAGTTATGTCAGCCCATCATTTTTATTATTATTATTATTACCTTGTTGCTTCAGTTCAGCAGCAGCAGCTTTGCCTATTATCGTCCACACCGGGCGCAGGCAACCTAGAAGGCCCTCGAAGAATCCACCCTGCTGTCCGTTGGAGTAGTCAATGTCCACGCTGCCGGTAGGATTGCAGGATGGGGTGACGGGAGCAGAGTGAGCAGTTGGTGATACCGATTCGGAGGAGGAGTTGGACTGCTCTGTTAAACTGAGGCCTTCAATGTCATGTTCTAGCTGTAGATGACTGAAAAAATAATTTTATAGCATATAATTTTCAAACCTCTGGAGAAAAAGAATACAGGGAAAAAAATCTTATTAAATCTTATTCTAATGCACTCGCGTATGTAACGCGACGTCTGATTGGGTAATGTCAAAAATTTGTGACGGTATATTCTGCGATATACTGTCGCAAATCCAACGTCATCACGTAACGTCGCTTCTCATTGGCTGGCATTTGGTTTTACGCAGCTCACAGCACTTGTCGTTTTGTGCAAACAGTACATTTTTTCAATAGAAAAAATGAATAAATGCATTAGAATGGGGATAACTGCATCAAATTTGTCATTTGGGGTGGTAAACCGGCGGTTTTACGGTCGCAAATTACGTTTCACGGCTCCGCTGACACGTCGCCGTAAAACGAAATTTCCGACCGTAAAACCGCCGATTTACCTCCCCGAATGCCAAATTTGAAAGCAGGTATCCCCTAATTTTTTCCAAGAAAGTGTCTGTTTTCAATACTCATTTGGATTGCCTCACTGAGGCAATGCCAATGAGTACCAAGAACATATCTCCACATAAAAACCCATGTTGCGTGTACTCAGTAGACTTGCCTAAAAGAGTATGGTAACTCTCCAAAAATTTTTAACCCTTTATTCCATACTTATTTGCCTAAATTTTACTTGTTGTGCAGTTGAAACTTAAGATACTTAGTGGAATGGCAAACAGTGCAGACCCTGATTAGATTCTGATCTGGGTCTGCAATGCTTGCATATGTTATTCTTTTTGGTGTACAAAATTTTAGGATATTTACCGTACCCACAAATTACGCTTTCTTGGAGAAATAACAAAAAAATCAATAGATTTTGGTTGAAAAAAGTGCCTTATACAAAACTATGATGTAATAATTATCAACCACCTGTTTTGTTTACCTTCTGTTTTATTCATCTGTGATAGTTTCAGGGTTTTTTTTTTTGTTCCATTTTGTTTTTTGGTTTTTTTTGTTTGTTTGTTTACCTGGATTTTCTTTACTTTCTGTAGTGTTTACCTGTTGATGTAGGTTTACCGAATTTACCCTAAATGTTTAGATGGCCTGAGCAAACTGTGTAGAGCAACAGAATAGTTTAATCAGGATCTGCAATACTTGTTATTCATGCAGCCAACATTTTACAGATCCATGGTCAGGTATTAGTCACAATTTAGGATATCAATATTTTAGTGTTTTGCAATGCCAGGTAAAAATTTCAGCAGAGGATATTTTGAAAACTTTTTTATAATTTTTTCCCAGAAAATAGAGTTTGTCTCACAACTGACTCCTAAGGAGACAGTTTGCTTAAAGAGTCAAATCCTATTTTCTAGGAAAAATAGAAAAAACATCAGTTTGTCATCTGCTGAATTTGCCCATAGCTTGGTAAATGGTGAGACAGGTGCTTTCTTAACACTGTTCCTGCTGAACCCGGATATGCCCACCTTTGCAAACAGTGTAGATCCAGATCAGTTGGCTTCTAAAGCCAACTGATCTGGATCTGCATTGTTTGTCATTAAGTATGTGAATTTGTATCCAAACTTGGATCAAGTAATCTGATTGGCTCAAAACTAAAAATGGGCGAGGCATCTAAATTCATTCAGCATGACAAGGGTTAATAAAGCTCAGAGGGGCTTTCCTTCATTGATTACATTTTTAACCTGTCTCATAGCTCAAGAGCTGTTGCCTTTCCATTATAAATGAGCACCTCTAGTAGAATTCAAACCCAGGACTTTTGTGATACAAAGTCAGGGGCTCTAAATGACCAGCCAACTGGTTATTCCTTTGATCTCAAAAAGAAGTTTGAAGGCAAACAATAGGAAAGACATAAAAAACTGATCAGAAAAAAAAAAAATCTTATCCAGAGACCTGTGTAACAGTCTGTTGTCACTTGACATCTTCAGCACAATTTGCTGATGTAAGATCTATTTTATTTTGAATGCTGTCATGACAAAGAGATCTTACAACATATCCTGAAAAGCAAATGGCCCGAAGAGATCAGCCTATGCTCAGTTATGACAACAGCCATGTATGGCTGAAGTACTAGAGGAGGGGGGAGTTATGGAGGAGTATTTAGAGGTTAAGGGGGAGTATTTAAACTGTGTCCTGTTGAACCCAGATATGCCCTGCATTTGCAAACAGTGTAGATCCAGATCAGTTGCCTCCTTGTATTCTTACATATTAGAAGTGCCTTGGTGAGCCACGTCTAATGAGTACACAGATGTATGTTTTTTTTTAATGGAGAAATAAGAAAAAATTAACCCAGAATTACTTTTATCCTTAACCCTTGTCCTGCTGAACCCGGCTATACCCTGCATTTGCAAACAGTGTAGATCCAGATCAGTTGGCTTCTTCAGAAGCCAACTAATCTGGATCTGCACTGTTTGCCATTAAGTATGTGAATTTATAGCAACAATCTGAATCAAGTAATCTGATTGGCTAAAAATTAGAAGTGGGCGTGGCATCTTAATTTATTCAGCATGAATAGGGTTAATAATTTGATGATCATTTTTTTTTTTTTATTTTCTCCTTAAAAACATACATTGTGGATACATATTAGAAGTGCCTTGGTGAGCCACGTCTAATGAGTACATAGAACATACTGTATGTTTTTTTTTTTAATGGAGAAATAAGAAAAAAATTAACCCAGAATTACATTTATCCTTAACCCTTGTCCTGCTGAACCCGGCTATACCCTGCATTTGCAAACAGTGTAGATCCAGATCAGTTGGCTTCTTCAGAAGCCAACTGATCTGGATCTGCACTGTTTGCCATTAAGTATGTGAATTTATAGCAACAATCTGAATCAAGTAATCTGATTGGCTAAAAATTAGAAGTGGGCGTGGCATCTTAATTTATTCAGCATGAATAGGGTTAATAATTTGATGATCATTTTTTTTTTTTATTTTCTCCTTAAAAACATACATTGTGGATACATATTAGAAGTGCCTTGGTGAGCCACGTCTAATGAGTACATAGAACATACTGTATGTTTTTTTTTTAATGGAGAAATAAGAAAAAAATTAACCCAGAATTACATTTATCCTTAACCCTTGTCCTGCTGAACCCGGCTATACCCTGCATTTGCAAACAGTGTAGATCCAGATCAGCTGGCTTCTTCAGAACCAACTGATCTGGATCTGCACTGTTTGCCATTAAGTATGTGAATTTATAGCACCAATCTGAATCAAGTAATCTGATTGGCTAAAAATTAGAAGTGGGCGTGGCATCTTAATTTATTCAGCATGAATAGGGTTAATAATTTGATGATCTTTTTTTTTTTTGTTTTTGTTTTTTATTTTCTCCTTAAAAAACATACATTGTGGATACATATTAGGAGTGCCTTGGTGAGCCACGTCTAATGAGTACACAGAACATACTGTATGTTTTTTTTTAATGGAGAAATAAGACAAAATTAACCCAGAATTACATTTATCCTTAACCCTTGTCCTGCTGATCCCGGATGTACCCTGCATTTGCAAACAGTGTAGATCCAGATCAGTTGGCTTCTTCAGAAGCCAACTGATCTGGATCTGCACTGTTTGCCATTAAGTATGTGAATTTATAGCAACAATCTGAATCAAGTAATCTGACTGGCTAAAAATTAGAAGTGGGCGTGGCATCTTAATTTATTCAGCATGACAAGGCTTAATAATTTGATGATCATTTTTCTTTTTTACTTTCTCCATAAAAACATACATTGTGGATACATATTAGAAGTGCCTTGGTGAACCGCTTCTAATGAGTTCCCAGAACATACTGTATGTTTTTTTGTTGTTGTTTTTTTATGGAGAACTAAGAAAACAATTAACCCAGAATTACATGTATCACCAAATTCTCCTCCTTAACCCTTGTCCTGCTGGATCCGGATATACTCTGCATTTGCAAACAGTGTAGATCCAGATCAGTTTGCTTCTTCAGATGCCAACTGATCTGGATCTGCACTGTTTGCCATTAAGTATGTGAATTTATAGCAACAATCTGAATCAAGTAATCTGACTGGCTAAAAATTTGAAGTGGGCATGGCATCTTAATTCATTCGGCATGACAAGGGTTAATTTGGGGATTTTTTTTTTTTTTTTACTTTCTCCATAAAAACAAACATTGTGGATACATATTAGAAGTGCCTTGGTGAGCCGCTTCTAATGAGTTCCCAGAACATACTGTATGTTTTTTATGGAGAAATAAAAAAAAAAACAAGCAGAATTACATGTATCACCAAATCCTCTGCTAAATTGCAGAATATGCCTTTAACCCAATATAGTCAGTCTACTAAAAGTACTTTATGTTGTTGCCTAACTCTAGATGAGAGATTTCAAGATAAATATTTCCTTATTTCTCCACAAAAACATATGTTAATTGTGGGTGCTCATTAGAAGCATCTCTCCAAGGAGTTTCTAATAGGTAAGTACCCTGTACTACCCACAACATGAACAACTAAGAAAATATCAATACTTTTTGAATATGACATGAAGAAGCTTTATCTACAGCCGATATCTTTCTTAATTACACTAAATATTCAAATGATGCAAATCGTCATTTTGACAATTAAATGTGACTTGGTTGACACAAAATTACTGCTTTGCATATGTAAATATCCTAAAATTGCACACCATAGCTCTTGGTAAGACGCCTTTTTCTACCAAAAGGTATCTATATTTTTCTTATTTCTCTACGAAAACATGTGTTGTGGGTATTCATTAGAAGTGCCTCAGAGAGGCACTTCTAATGAGTACCCACAACATATGTTTTTGTAAAGAAATAAGAAAACTATTTACCTAATACCCTCTTTTATCAACACCTATGCATACACCAAAGTTTCTGTCATGATAGCATAGTCTGATCAGGGTCTACACTGTTTGCCATTCCACCAAGACTTTTTTGTAAAACATACACACACAAAATTAAATTTAGGATAAAAAAGTACCAAATTATGTCATAGCTCTTGATAATGCAATTTTTTCAACCAAAAAGTATCTATATTTTTCTTATTTCTCAACAAAAACATATGTTGTGGGTACTCATTAGATGCACCTTGCTGAGGGGCTTCTAATGAGTACCCACAACTTATGTTTTTGTCGAGAAATAAGGAACTACTTACCTGATACCCACTTATCTAGACCTATGTAAAGTGTGTTCTCTTGCAAAATGACACATGCAAACAGTGCAGACCTAAAGGAGCAGTCTGATCAGGGTCTCCACCGTTTGCCATTCCACCAAATATATTCAACAAAATAATTTAAGGGCCACATAGTGCAAATTTCCATATACCGGTGTACAATGTTTGGCTGGGTGTATGGGCAAAACCACAGAAGATATCAAAATATTGTTGAATGTTTCTTTAAAAGGAAGCCCTAAGGAGTGTTTCCAACAAATTTTTTTTAAATCCAAATATTAATTTTAAAATTTGCAAAAACACTACATTTTACCCAAAAATTAAAAACTGACATTTTCATGTCAAAAGTGATGTCTGGGCTCCCAACTGTGAAAAAATCTGAGAGAAAGCCTTATTTGTTATCAACAAAACGCACATTTTGCTAGAGGTACCCTCTTTAGATTATTCGTTTTCTACGGGGAACTTTCTAGGCATTTTTAGCCTCTCAAAGGGTTGGCCTCTTTTTCTGGCCATATCTGTGTGCCTTTTACTCGAAAGAAGGTTGAGTTTGCATGTTTTGTTGTGACAGAGTATTGTTTTCATTAAACAAAGAAATTTTCCAGTATTATGAAAAATGTTCATTTTGGGGTAAAAAAATCATTTTTTGGAAATTCCCATTTTTCTTAGAATCTCTTGGTCTGGCGTTGTTGGTGCTATTGACACTTTTGTAGCTGAACATGTTGCAAACATGCTGAGCTGATTGAAATAGGGCTGAGACTTCCAGTTTTGCCCATGAAATGATTTTAAAACTTGAGGGTTGCATTTAGTGATAATCAAAGGGAAAGTAAAACTGGTGGCCCTTAAATTATTTTGTTGAGTATATTTTGCAAAACAAACACATAAAAATTAAATTTAGGCCAGAAAAGTATGGAATAAAGTGTTTGAAATTTTAGGATATTTAACCTGCTTGACTTAACACTTGTCGTGCTGAATGAAGTAAGATGCTACACCCATTTCTAATTGTCAGCCAATTAGACTACTTAATCCAGATTGTTGGTATAATTTCACATACTGAATGACAAACAGTGCAGATCCAGATCAGTTGGCTTCTGAAGAAGCCAACTGATCTGGATCTACACTGTTTGCAAAGGCAGGGCATTTCCTGGTTCAGGAGAACCAGGGTGAAATAGCAGCAGATATTTTACAACAGTTTTTACAGAAAAATAAGGCTTGCATGCATGGTTGATAACTTTGCTTCTCTCTTCAACTGCAGGTCAGTGGGTCAGTCCTCAGACTAAACAAGAGTTGTCAGAAGACAACACAGCTCTCTGGACGCACACCTTTGAAAACTTAAACATTGTGCTGACACGGACGCCATCAGATGCCGATGCCAATGATTGGGTGACAACATAAGCTCTCCAGGGACATAGTCCCAGCAAGCTAATATGTTTCAGGTGGTTGGTGCCTGACTATCAATGCCTATGGATAGGCCAACTGAAGTCCTGTTTTGGTTTTCTTGTATTTTGGCTTCAGATTATCACTGAGCTAACTGTTTCATCACAATGTTTTGATAACATGTATTTCAGAGGACTTGTTAAGGAGGAGTATCAGGTGATAGTTCTGGGATATTTTTTTCTTATTTCTCCATAAAAACATATATTGTGGGCTCCTAATGAGTACCCACAAGATATGTTTTTATGGAGAACTGGAGAAAATTATCCCAGAACTATCATCAAATGCTCATCCTTATCAAGTCCCCTGTATTTTACTATGATATTTCACAGATGAGGTAGAGGAACCCAATGTCGACTGCACATATATTGGTAATTTGGAGCTGCATCAGAATTAAGGGTGGATTTAATGCGAGTTAAACAAGTTTAAGCCCTCAAGTACAGTCGAACAATAACTCGAACACCTATGGCTCGTAAACCATGGCTAATTTGAACTCGATTTTTAGTCTCTATGAAATTCTTCCAATAGCTCAAGAAACACAAATACTTATGGAAATTTTCCTAATTTATCGTGAAATTGTGTGTTGTGTGTACTCATTAGAACTGCCTCACTCAGGCAATTCTAATGAGTACACTTAACATACCATTCAAAAAAATTCCCTAAATTATTGCCATTTGCTTCCTGACCTGGCATCATGATTAACCCTCAGTGGCTTAAACTACCCATGTTTTGAATAAATTTCCATGGTCCCAAAGATGTTCGAGCCATTGAGATTTGACTGTAGTTTTCCTACTGACCATTCCAAGGTGGCTCCTCTATTGCAATTCTTCTTTGTTTGTTGTCTGTGCGCTGGTGGTTTCATGCATGGCATTTGTTTTTGATTATTTGTTCCTCATCTCTCCTTCTTCTGGTGCCTTGGGAAAGCTATGCTTCATGATTGTATCATTTCCTGGCTATCTTCACTTATATTTTTGATGTTTCACACCTTCGTTCCAGTATTTGTGACACATGGACCTTATTAACAATCCAGCACAATTCCATATTTAAATATACCAGATTGTCATTGATTTTTACTTTTTTTTCCGAATCCATCTAGTCACAAGATTACAAGCTTAAAATGCAGAAAATTGACACGACATGACTTCTTTCACTATATAGTGAAATAATTCAAGAAAATGTGTTTCAAGTATTACGCACAGTATTAGTGAACAAACTTTTTGTTCAGCAGTCTTTACAACTATTCTAAAACCACAAATACCATATTTACCCTGAGTATTGGGACAGACAGGCCTCTGCAAACAGAACAGACTCTAACTGGATGCCACAAAACACTGCCTCTGATCAGGGTCTGCACTTTTTGCAACTAATCCAGCAGATTTTCATACACATCAACAAGTAGTAAAATGGACGTTCAAATTTAAGGAAAAGTTTGGTAAAGAGTTAAAGCCATAGCTCTCGTTGAGGCACTTTTTTCAACCAAAATGTATTAGAGTTTTCTTATTTCTATACAAAAACATGTGTTGTGGGTACTCATTAGAAGCACCTTGCCGAGGCACTTCTAATGAGTACCCACAACATATGTTTTCGTGGAGAAGTAAGAGAAATATTTATCTAACACCCCAACTTATCTAGACTTATAGTTAAGGCGTCAAAATATTTAGGATAAAAAAGGAATAGCAACACAGCTCAAGTACAGAAAAAAGTAGGGTAGTAGTCTTCATCTAAAATCATCTGTGACTAAAGTCGTTAACTGATGAAGAAATAATTAAGGGGACTATATACACTTTGTAGTTATTCCAAATTTTTACAACAGAGACATCTTTTGTGACTTGCTGCTTGCAATCATACATACTAAATCCATTCTGGAAAGGGGTCTACTCTAAAAGGAAAGAATTTGCTCCCAAAGGGAGCAAATTCTTTCCATTTAGGGTAGACCCCATTCCAGAAGAGAGGCAAAACAGTTTTATCAGAGTTGCCTCCCCTGAATGTATATCAATCCCCCTTAAATGAATTGACTGCTTACTCAGTACTGAAGCATATATCATATAACCATGCTTCTATTTTGTTTCACTTATTCTCACAATTTTTTATTTTCCCTAACTTTTAAAATCAAAACATATGGTATGAACTCACCTGTTTGTAAATTCAAAGTCAGAACTACTGGTCATAAGAACATGTACATTGCTGGGACTATTTCTGCTATTAATGAGTTCGTCTTTTTTCTTTGGCACTTCGATAGCAGTGGTCACATGACTAGCCATTCTTTGGTGCACTACTTCAGGCTGTAGATTTCGTTCGAGCGTCATTTTGATGTGATTTTTGACCTGTCACTCTACTCACATCACCTGAAAAATTAAAGTGCTGCTATTAATAGATTCTAAAAGGAATGACACTTGATATAACCTTTAACCCTTGTCATGCTGAATAAATTAAGATACCACACCCAATCAGATTACTTGATCTAAGTTGTTCATACAAATTTAGATACTTATGACAAACAGTGCAGATCCAGGTCAGTTGGCTTCTTCAGAAGCCAACTGATCTGGATCTACACTGTTTGCAAAGACAGGGTATATCTGGGTTCAGCATGACAAGGGTTAAGTATTCAGCTATACATGTTTTATCCCAGGAACGGATCCAGGATGATTCCTAAGGTGTTTGATTTGATCAAATTACCATATGAACTCTATGTATTTGGGCAGACAGGCCTGCGCAAAGAATGTAGACCCAGATCAAATGCTGCCGAATGCGGCATCTGATCCTGAAGGTCTACACTGTTTGCCACTCATCCAGCAATTTTATCCACATTCACAGTTAGTAAAATGGACTTTTTGAAGAGAAATACCGGTAAAAAGTAATAAAGGGGTGTGAATATCTAAGTAAATACAGCATCCCAAATTTATCCAAAATTTTCCATAAAACTGAAATTTTGCAGCAACGGGGAGTCTAACCTCACAAACCCTCTCTGAATCCATTGCTGTTTCCTTTACTAGGCTTATCCTAAAACTTCAAATGTATGTGATATGGGGTGATATGTCCATCGGGTATTGTTCATAAGGTGGTCGTGGTTTGATAAACAGTGCAGACCTTAAGTATTGGGACAGCCAGGCTACACAAAAAGTGTAGACCTAGATCAGATGCTGCAGAATGCAGCATCTGATCAGGGTATACACTATTTTCAATCCATCCAGAGTTTTTTAGACATACTGATTACCTGGTAGTAAAATGGACCACTCCTGATCCTATTTTAGGACAAGTAGATTTAACTAGAGCAAGTCGATGGTGCACCATCGCATATCCCCGTGCCAGCGCCATGGCATATCTCAGAGCACATCAAAATTCCAAATGTGGTCCTCCAGTCCTCATCCATAGGGCTATATATTACCTGTGACAGTTTCAAGGTTCTAGCTCAAAAAGCCTAGGAGGAGTTGTGTGACAATCCAAAATGGTGACCCCCAGAGCAAAATTTTTGCACCACTGTATTCTACTCTTCATTGATTTGGTATGCAACATGACTATGTTTGCACAAAATGGATTTTGAACCCTTCGAGGCACAGCCACACCCCCAGGGGATACATCAAAATTCCGAATGTATTCCTCCAGTCCTCATCCATAGGGCTATCGCCTGTGAAAGTTTTGAGATTCTAGCTTAAACATTCTAGGAGCAATGGTGTGACATTACAGACGGACGTATGGATGGACTGATGGCCAGACTGACAGGGCTATCACAATATCGCCTCTTTTTTTTTTTTTTTTTTTTCGAAAAGCGTTGGGATAATTATGATATGGAGTTAAGATGTCCCCATTTTTAGGGTAAATATGTATATAGATAGTGAAATGCCTTAGCCGGCCTCGGTGGCTCAGTTGGATGCGCCGTCCGACTGGAGACCAGGAGGTCGCGGGTTCAACCCCCGCTGAGGTCGGCAACATTCTTTCGTGGAGATTGATCATGAAATATTTTCTACGGTCATTCTCTCCCTTCCGCTGATTCAAGAAGGGCAGTTGTCAGTTTCTGGCGAAAGAATGTGCACAATACTGGTTAACCGCTTAGAGGACTAAGCCTGCCCAGTAAATGTGTGGTTAGGTAAACTGACCGCGCTCGACATGACCCTATTGGGTTGACTGGGCCGTAAAACCTCAACACAAACAAAGTGAAATGCCTTATACCATATCTCTGCTAAACTTCAACAAGCTACTCTAACAACTCATTAGAAATGATGCTGTTCACCTATTCTCAGAATAGATGTACATCCTGAAGAAAAAAATTCGGAAAAAAAATTGTGCCAGAATATCTCTTTTTTTGCACTCAACGTGATATTTAGTATATTGAGACTCATAAACCAAAATATGCGGACTCAGGGTCCGATTGATACAAAGTTGCAAGGATATTGTTAACCAAGGGGTAATTTTCATGTGTAATTTACGTTACTGTACCGGATAAAACTCGAAGCTACTGTATCCAAGAACTATGATCAATCATGTATTATACCAAGTCAGTTTGCTATCGATGATGTTTCTAGAATGTAATAAAAGATACAATATTTGTTATAAACATACCATGTTTTCGTATGGAATAAAGAATTGTTTATGCTGTGTATGATTAGTTGTAGTGTTTATGTGAACCAAATGTTTCACTTTCAGCCACGTAGAGAACATCTTTTCTTTTCTGCTTCCGGTTTTACAGACTTGGTGTCTATTTATTACTTAATACAAAACAGACAGGGGCATTTAATAAAACTTTACATATTATGTGGAAAGAATGATTTAATTATGGTAACGTAGATTACCGAAGTTGATAAAATCTTTAAACAGATACATGTAAACATAAAACATTAAGAATATCAGAGAACAAATGGACTTATTCAACTTATTACAACATTAAAACAATGTAATCTATATATTTTGACTATTAGATATGTCATTTCATTTCAACAGTTTGTCTTCATAAAATATGAATGTATATTACATTCATTTTCAATCTGCGACAATATCATTTCACATCTAGAGTTTTTTAAACCTCAGCATACAGGATCTTAAACAAATCTTGTATTTTGTATTAAACTTTCAATATAGAAGTTCGATAACAGCTAATAATTTATAATTCTCTGTTTAATTCTATTTTTGCACTGGTAACGTAGATTACATAAATCAATTGAGTCGGAGTTCGGCAATGCCTTCTGTTTAAATTGACGAGTTCCATTAGTCTGCGCATCCGCACAGTCTGGTCAGTCTCAAAAAGCCACTACCGAAACTTTATGCACTCTATGAATACAGTGAATGGCAAAGGCTGATCAGACTGCAAGGATGCGCAAGCTGATCAGACCCTTTACTTTAGTCAGCCATGGAGATTGCTGTCCCAAGCTAAATTACGTCCATTGTGGATAACTTTCAGTACACTTATTTTTTGCAAATTAGTTTCATTTTCTCATTGACATTTGTAAGCTCAAACTTTTGTAGTTCGTAAAAACGACGACTCCTCCCGACTGGTTGGGGCTCATTTATTTTAAGAAAAATTTCAGAGAAATCAACCCAGACTTTATCTAATGGTGATGGCCATTGAAACTGTGGATTTACTCTACCCATTCCAGTCGTACGACGAAGAAATGATATGAGGCAGCTCTGATCATCCTCATCTACTTCTAGAATATTACCAGGATACCACTCATTGTCATAGAGTGCTACCACCCAGTCGTTCTGGTCAAACGCCATGCTTTCCCCAGGTGATTCCTCCACTGGTGTCGCCTCCACATTATCATTTTGGTTGACTGGCTCTTCATTAGTGTTCTGTTTTGTAGTCGGCGCTTGGGTACACTTTCTGATCTTGCTAACTGAAAAGTCAGAATGTAATTCACCACCCAAGCATGCACTGCAGTAACACGACGTTATCCTTGTACACACAGTATCTTTTGATGTACTAGAAACGTTGTGAATTTGCAAAGTCCCTTTGTCTGGGATGAGAGTTTTGTTCACCTCATCAAGTTCACCTTGGGCTGTAGAGCATTCTTGGCCCGTCACAAATACATAAGTGGCACTTTTGTGATGGTACTTACCCCATGTATGAAAATCAGAAGCATCTTGTATTTTTACTTTCTCTTGCTTTATACTAAGATCAGCCATACGCTTCGCTGTTCCGCCTATGCCGTCACACGGTCCCTTACCGTGGCCGGCCTCAAAGTAGTTCCACTCAGCATCTACACCAAACAAGTCATTATGTGTTGCTACAAGGTAAAATGCAGTTTTATTTCTGTATTGTGAAGTTGGTCCATCAGTCCAATAATGTATTTTCTTTAAGTCACAATTAATTGCGTTACTGATTTCTGGAACAAGTCGTTTCATTATCGCATACACAACCCCGATGTTATGGCCTAAATCGTCTATGACAAATACGAAGTTCTTATGTTTCAGTTCATTGTTCTCCCTATAGTAAACAACCACCGGATGTAAACTGACAGGTGTTAAATTCCAGTAGGTATCCTGTACTGCATTGGCAGGATTACAAGTAAAGTTTTCAGCGAAGTCCATCTGTGCTAAAACATGTCCTTTTGGCAAGTGTTCCTTTAAATCTTTAATGGCAACATACTGCTGCTTTATTCTTTGCACATGTTCCTTGAACTGGCATGTCTGTTCGTGGAAAATTTCGATGAACTTCTGTTTATTAACATCAACTCCGACAATTTTTGTTCGTTTAGTACCGTCGTCCAGAGAAACCTTTTTCCATTGTTGATGGTGAACTACGTCACCAAGCCGTCTATAAAATCATTGGGCGAACCCCTTTCCTCCAGCTTTCTTAAATACTCATCGGGATTATTCGGTACTTTTGCTCCCGCAGATTTCATCGATTTCAAGGTCAGTGCCATGTTTTGATGCTTAAGACATAAACATTGTTGTCTTGATATATATCTTGTGAGACTTACGGACTTTGGCCTTAATCTGCAGAACGTAGAGAATGACAGCTGGTGCTGGGATTCAGACGAAAATTTCAAGTGAAGAAATTTTAGTGAATCGTTTAAGACCCTTTTCTGCGTATGACATTTGTCTTCCTTAATTTTATCATTTTTCCCTGGCATTAGACAGCTATTGTCATCTCTCAAAAGAAACTTGCAGACTTCATCTTTCAACTGATCTCGTTCTTTTTGCTTTTTTCGAATATCTGGAAATTTGTCAACTTTCTTGTTAGCCTTGTTAAGGGTGTTTCGGTGCACACCAGTGTACTTTGATAACATGGACTTCATGTTATATTTTCTGACAATTTTGCCTGTCAACACTTTTGCTATGACTCTTGTTCCTTTAACTCCCGTGCTCTTTCTGGCAGCCTTGATTTCATCTGTGACAACATGATTGAATAATAATTTGTCTTTAATTGTCTTGGGAATTTTGCTTGGGGAAACCCCGGCTTCTCTCAGTTCCATTGCAACTCGTTTTCGTGGTGTGAAGGTCTGGTTACTATCACTACTTTCATGTCCTGGATTTTCAGAAATTCTGCTTTCAACCTTTGTCTTCTTAAGTCTTTGACACCTTTTTTGGAATGTAGAAACCCTCTTCCGCAGTGATTCATTCTCGGCCTTTAATTTTTGTATCTCTCTCCAATTACGGGAGGTTGCTCGACTTATTCTCTTCCTGGCTCTCATCCTTGGGTCGAAGAAAGGAAATTTTATTCTCAGGCCCTCAGTGGGTAATCTAGATCTGGTCTCATTGTCATCGACTTCCATTGTTTCTACATGGCTCTGTTCTGGATGTTTTTCTGGTGCACGTTTCCTGTTACGGTGCTCTTGAACGTAACAGCGAACTTTCTCTCTTCTAGTTATTCTATCTTTACAGGACCGCTCATTACATCGGTACATAGTATTTTTTAACTCTGTTCCTTTCTCTTTCTAGATAGTCCAGTCCTTCTTTTTCTTTCTTTCTCTCTCGATACTCTTTTTGTATTTCAGCCCTTGGTTTGCCCATTTTGATGACGTTCTGTAAGAAAGAAATGTAAAAAGTAGTTTCTGTGCATGTTATACTTCGTTCCAGCTGCTTTCATACTTAATAAAACGACTGTTGCACAAAACCCGGAAGTCAATTTCAAAATTTCAAGTTAACTTGTCCGAATTAAATGAAAAAAATCTGGAGGGTTACATTTTTGAAAGTTTTAAACACTCCTGAAGAAATTTTGAAACTGACGTCCGGTTTTCATGCAGCAGTCGTTTTGTCAAGTATGAAACTAGCTGGGACGGTATAGTTGAACTACAGCTGTTTATTCAACCCGGAAATCTGTTGAAGCAACATGTTCTGATAATACCCATTAAAGTTTTAATTACGCGTGCACCCTTCAATATTACGAAAAAAATGCCTATTCAAGACAATCGAAATTTTGTCGCTGAAAAAAATGAAAATTTTAAGATGAAAATTTTTGATATTTTTCTTATTTCTACTCAAAACATTGATTGTGGGTACACGTTCGAACCGCCTCTTGTGGGTACACGTTCGAACCGCCTCAATGAGGCGGTTCGAATGAGTACCCACAATCTATGTTTGAGAGCAGACATAAGGAAATAATAAACACCCCTTCAAACCCAACTTTTTACTATATTAGGTGGGGTTTGCAGGGATATTCATTGCATAGGCTTGTTATCTTGCTGGATGATGGGCATACAATGTTAAAATAACGTCGATTAAACGTCCAATCGACGTTCTTTCAACATTTTGAAGTCGAGGAATCTTTGATGGTTTTCAAAAGGGCATACAGTTGAGTATAACCAACATAAGACAGTCATAAGCATTATGAAAGCTACGTTACCAAACTGGTAAGCTACGTTACCAACATCTCAGCAGTCATAGCTTTAAAATTATGCACCCAATAACGAAGTTTTTTTGTTTTCATTTGATAAATGGACATTAAATCTCACATTTCTCCATACGCTTGTGCAATTTGAATGTCATATTCTGCCAATTCATCATCGTAGTTCTGTTTCCTGATGAAAGTCGTAAGCTACGTTACCATTGCTTTACTAGACCATTAATACGGAATAAATGGCAAATTTCGGGTCATTTTATTTAAATTTAAATCATTGCCCAATTGCTTGAAGTATGTGAGGAAAACAGATATTAGTACAGTTTTTCTTATACTTTAAATTCATACTTGCTGGATGCTCATATGTACCCATTTGTGCCGAAATACAGATCTGCCACGAAAATCGTTCTGTTTTGCTTACATTTTGTCAAGTTTTTGATGAACCTGAGTCTAAAGCAAAACTCTTTCACAACAGTTCATAATCGCATGCTTTTTTTCGCTACAGTTAGAAGTGGAGATATAGTACAAAATATGTGATTTAATACCAACCAGTGACGATTTATCTCCTGTCGGCAAAAAAACTTTTCGGGAAGCAAAACTAACACGAGCAGACGCTCTGACCTTCAAAACCGAGTGCAGCCGAACTTTTATGCATGAAAAAGCGATAACTCTAACTAATATGCATTTTCTATAACTGCAACTGTAGTTTCAGCCCGAAATTCGAAAGTGTGATAACGTAGCTTACATCACGTAGCTTACATCGCGGGTTAAAAGAAGTGTTACCTGATATCAAAGGTATGTATAAAATATCTTATGAAGCATAACGGCACTTACCATCCATGTGTAAATGAATACAGGGGTTAAATGCGCTAATCTATTTTGATTCTCCTGTAATTGAAGTAACGTAGCTTACATCCTTATCCATTCGGTGGACTGGGCGTGGCTTGTCGAATCCGAGACACGAAAAATCGCCGTTTAATGCATCTTTGCTGTATGGAAACAAAAAGTACATATGCACGTGCATGATTTAAGCATTTTAATAGTCTAAAATAACCAATTCGTACTTGACTTATTATTCATTATGGTCATTGTAACATAGCTTACACTGAAACGATGGACATCTGTAGTTCGAGCTACAACAAAAATTAAGCAAACGACTTGAAACTAAACTTCTTTTGTGTGGTAGCTGAGCATGTTACACCAATTATAAGAGCGATTTTGCAGCAATATTTCTATGTTCATGTACAAAAAACAACTTGTGATCGTAAGGACCCTAAGAAAGGACATCGAATTTTGTTAAAAAATGACCACTTTCACAAAGAAAATTTTGCCCAAAACTGTTATATACTACTGGTATATTACTACTAAATGAAACGCAAGGACCAGACCTGTAAATTGAATAACATGAGGATCATATGTTTTGTGTTTGGTACGAAAAAAATGCAAAGGACAGCAAAAATACACAGATGTACATCTATTCTGAGAATAGGTGTGTTATGTAAATGGGTCCCAAATTTAAACTGCCCATCTGCTGAATGTAGGTAATAAGGTACATGTAGCAATATGACTTCTAAGTATGGTAAATGTCCTAAATTATTCTTGTTTGTGTTGAGGTTTTACGGCTCTGTAAACCTAACCACACTTTTACTGGACAGGCTTAGTCCTCTAAGCGGTTCACCAGTATTGTGCACATTCTTTTGCCAGAAACTGACAACTGCCCTTCTTGAATCAGCAAAAGGGAGAGAATGATCGTAGAAAATATTTCATGATCAATCTCCATGAAAGAATGTTGCTGACTCAGTGGGGATCGAACAGGACGCGCATCTGACTGAGCCACGGCCTACCGAGGCCGGCAAATGTCCTAAATTAAATTTCAAACACTTGATGTCATAAATTTTTGGTCTAAATTTTGCTTTTACACAGTTGCGGGCACAGTTGTTTCTTTAAAATACTCCAGGTGCAGTCTGATCTGTGTCTGCACTGTTTGCGTATGCCATTTTGTCAGAAACTTCAAGATGAGTACAAATTTTAGAAATTTACTTGTTGTATCTTTAAAAGGGCTAGGTGAATGGCAAACAGTGGAAATCCAGGGCTGTCTGATCTAGGTCTACATATTTTTCTCAGGAATATGTCAGTTTGAATATTAGGAATTGAAAATTTATTTTTGTGCTTTTCCATGACGTACAATGTGCATTATTGATATGTCAAGGTTGAATCTGTTCTTTTTATTCATGCATCTCTCCATTTATGAATACAATTTAACTTTTACCACCCTCTGGGCCACTACTGATGATATTGTAAGGAGACAATTTGCATGAAATGTCAAAGCCTATTTTCTGAGAAAAATAAGAAAAAATTAATATTTCAAAATGCCATCTGCTGAAATTTTTGCCCAGCATGCTAATTAAGCATTTATGTATCAAACTGTTCAACAAAGCATTACCTGCTCACCTAGTAAAATGCTGCACTTTTTTCTTGTGTCATGAAACATTAAATGTTGTATGGAAAAATGAACAACAATTCAGTCTGGCAGTTTAGAAAAATGAAAAGGTAACTCATAACTACCTCATAGCTTAAATATATATGCAACTGCAATATTGGAACCACTGTTAACGCTAAAATTTTCAGTGGATGACATTTTATAATATTTTTCTTATTTTTCCCAGGAAACAGGTTTTAACATTTCATGCAATTTGTCCCCAGTGGAGACAATTTGCATGCCATGTCCAATCCTGTTTTCTTTGAAAAATAAGAAAATTATCACCAACTAGTCATCTGCTGAATTAGCCCAGAGAGTGGTAAAGGTTAATTTGAAACAAAAAAAAAATGCCAGCATTCTGCCAGAACTGATTGTTCACATCTGTTCATAGTTACCGTGAATTGCCTATTTGACTTCACTGCAGCTGGTGTTAAGTGCCAACTATAAAAAGACTCCCCATATTTCATCAGATTATATTGGTTGTGCCTGTTATGGTTTCGTACCCTGGGACCCCAAACTGAACAACCAAAACAAATCAGATTATATCTTAATTTTTCTTGGGATCATTGAGTCTGTTCTGGTCCTTTGGAAAACTGATAGAGTTCCACTTAAAGTGACTCCAATTTTCATTCCTTTTTGTGTTCCTGATTTTCCAAAGGTAACCTTTGTAGATCAAGTTCCACATACGCTGGTGCGAGGGGGCCCATAGCTCTTGATAAGGCACGTTTTTCAACCAAAAATTATCTATTTTTCTTATTTCTCGACGGAAACATATGTTGTGGGTACTCATTAGAAGTGCCTCAGTGAGGCACTTCTAATGAGTACTCACAACATATGTTTTCATCGAGAAATAAGAAAAATATTTAACTGATACCCCCTCTTATCAAGACCTATGTAGGGGGAAGCATATCTAGATTGCTGTCATATGAAGAGTCTCAAGAAAACTGAGACTCCAATTTTTGTTATGTTATCTGTTTCTTGTTTCCAATGGAAACCTCTTTTTGATTTTATTAATTAATTACATAAATTAAGAAAATACAATGTAAAACAAAAAGGGAATATATAATATATACATGTATGTCAATGCACCTTGTGTTTAACCTTTACCACTCTCTGGGCTAAATCAGTATTCCCAGAAAACAAGATTTGATATTTCATACAAATTGTCTCCTATGGAGACAATGTGCATAAAATGTGAAAATCTGTTTTCTGGGAGAAAACAATATATATATTTTAAAATGTCATCTGCTGAAATTTTTAATTAGAGTGCTAAGCATTAAAATACTGGAAATCTTCCCATCTAGAGTAGCAAATCCAGCAAAGAAAAAAAAGAAAAAAAAAAAAAAAAAAAAAACAAGTGTGAAGTTTACCAGGTGCATTAACCTCTGTATATTATGGACAGCTGCCAGATGAAAATGGTCATTGACAATAGACACACAATACAGCATGTTAGGATAAGCAGAAATGGATTTAAATACAAACGGTAAATGTCCTAAAGATTTTTAACTCATCATTCAATACTGTTTTGGCCTATATTTTGTGCCGTTTTATTTTTCTTAAAATAAGCAAGCACCTGTGGGAAGACCAAAATGTGGTTGCTTAAGACAGGTGCTTGCTTAATACAGGTAAATTTTCATTTATTTGACTTTTAACCCTGGTCCTGCTGAATAAATTAAGATGCCCCATCCATATCTAATTGTCAGCCAATCAGATAAATTAATCCGGATTGAATGATAAGCAGTGCAGATCCAGATCAGTTGGCTTCTTCAGAAGCCAACTGATCTGGATCTACACTGTTTGCAAAGGCAGGGCATATCCTGGTTCAATAGGACAAGGGTTAAGGGATCCAAAAAGATGGCCTTTTTAATAGAGGTGATTGCTTAATACAGGTGGTCTTTAAGACAGGTTGACTGTACTTAGAGGAATGGCAAACAGTGCAGATCCTGATCAGGCTTCTCCTTCTGGGTCTTCACTGTTTGCATATGCCATTTCGACAACAACTTTGGTGTACAAAATTTTAGGACATTTACTGTAGTTCTAGATCAGAAGGTTCTTTTGTTTGTTTGTTGTTTTTTTCTACAACTGATTAATAATAATAATAATAATAATAATAATATTAATATCAATAATAATAAAACATACTGACATTATTGTAGTTCATATTTATTAGAATTGCCATAATAAGATAATTCTAATTAACCCTTGTCCTGCTGAATAAATTAAGATGCCTCACCCACTTCTAGTTTTCAGCCAATCAGATTACTTGATTCGAATTGTTAATATAAATTCACATATTTAATGGCAAACAGTGCAGGTCCAGATCAGTTGGCTTCTTCAGAAGCCAACTGATCTGGCTCTACACTGTTTGCAAAGGCAGGGTATATCCGGGTTCAGCAAGACAAGGGTTAAAGAGCACACATATCATTATTGCAGGGATATTTCTGGGATGGGCCTGACTGGTCTTGTGAGAGAACTATCAGTGATAAAATGAATCTGATTTTATTTTGGCTGGGCCCCTATCATAGAGGAATAGCGACACAGCTCAAGTAAAGAAAGAAAGTACAGTTGTAGTCTTCACCTAAAATAGAGGTCTGGATGGGGATACCAAATATTGCTAATCATTAAAAGTTTAGCCCTTATATCAGTACTTAACAAAGCTATTTTCACAAAAATTAGTATATTTTGGATTTTGGAGGCTTAATTATTAAATTCTACATCACAAAAATCAATAGTCACTAAAATTTTAGACCAAAAATCAATAGTCAATAAAACAAAGTCCATTATTCAGTAGTCAATAAACCACCATAAGCAATCCAATAATAAGCTGTTTAAAATCAAAGCACTGACCCCAGGCACTGATAGCACTGTTGGAGGGATTGTCTCCGAGTGTAGGCTGGGAAAATGGTCCTGGCCCCGAGGTTATAAAACTTTTTTCATATGCTCAACTCAGCTGAACATGAAATTTTTCCTGCTAATAAATCTCAAATTACTAACAACTGCAAATTCTTTCTTGCTAAACATAGCTGAACATGAAAATTTCTCTGCTAATAAATATGAAAATGCTGAGTTGAGCATGAAAAAAGTTTTATAACCTCGGAGCCTGAATGGGATCTTATGACTGTATCATTAAACCCTAATTCCTGTTATTTAAGCAAACAGTGCAGACCCTGTTCTGCAGTGTCTGATCTGGGTCTGCACTGTCTGCCAATGTCACAGTCCCGCTTTTACAGTTAACCTTCTTTACACAGCACTCTGAAATCACAGCAACAAGAATGGCTCAGCTATAATAATGGATTTTGTATAAATGCATGGTTTGATTTCATTGGTCAATGATAATCACATGGACAACAACCTTAACCCTTTTCCTGCTGAACCCGGATCTGTCCTGCCTTTGCAAACAGTGTAGATCCAGATCAGTTGGCTTCTTCAGAAGCCAACTGATCTGGATCTACACTGTTTGCAAAGGCAGGGCATATCCTGGTTCAATAGGACAAGGGTTAAGGGATCCAAAAAGATGGCCTTTTTAATAGAGGTGATTGCTTAATACAGGTGGTCTTTAAGACAGGTTGACTGTACTTAGAGGAATGGCAAACAGTGCAGATCCTGATCAGGCTTCTCCTTCTGGGTCTTCACTGTTTGCATAATTATGCCATTTCGACAACAACTTTGGTGTACAAAATTTTAGGACATTTACTGTAGTTCTAGATCAGAAGGTTCTTTTGTTTGTTTGTTGTTTTTTTCTACAACTGATTAATAATAATAATAATAATAATAATAATAATATTAATATCAATAATAATAAAACATACTGACATTATTGTAGTTCATATTTATTAGAATTGCCATTATAAGATAATTCTAATTAACCCTTGTCCTGCTGAATAAATTAAGATGCCTCACCCACTTCTAGTTTTCAGCCAATCAGATTACTTGATTCGAATTGTTAATATAAATTCACATATTTAATGGCAAACAGTGCAGGTCCAGATCAGTTGGCTTCTTCAGAAGCCAACTGATCTGGCTCTACACTGTTTGCAAAGGCAGGGTATATCCGGGTTCAGCAAGACAAGGGTTAAAGAGCACACATATCATTATTGCAGGGATATTTCTGGGATGGGCCTGACTGGTCTTGTGAGAGAACTATCAGTGATAAAATGAATCTGATTTTATTTTGGCTGGGCCCCTATCATAGAGGAATAGCGACACAGCTCAAGTAAAGAAAGAAAGTACAGTTGTAGTCTTCACCTAAAATAGAGGTCTGGATGGGGATACCAAATATTGCTAATCATTAAAAGTTTAGCCCTTATATCAGTACTTAACAAAGCTATTTTCACAAAAATTAGTATATTTTGGATTTTGGAGGCTTAATTATTAAATTCTACATCACAAAAATCAATAGTCACTAAAATTTTAGACCAAAAATCAATAGTCAATAAAACAAAGTCCATTATTCAGTAGTCAATAAACCACCATAAGCAATCCAATAATAAGCTGTTTAAAATCAAAGCACTGACCCCAGGCACTGATAGCACTGTTGGAGGGATTGTCTCCGAGTGTAGGCTGGGAAAATGGTCCTGGCCCCGAGGTTATAAAACTTTTTTCATATGCTCAACTCAGCTGAACATGAAATTTTTCCTGCTAATAAATCTCAAATTACTAACAACTGCAAATTCTTTCTTGCTAAACATAGCTGAACATGAAAATTTCTCTGCTAATAAATATGAAAATGCTGAGTTGAGCATGAAAAAAGTTTTATAACCTCGGAGCCTGAATGGGATCTTATGACTGTATCATTAAACCCTAATTCCTGTTATTTAAGCAAACAGTGCAGACCCTGTTCTGCAGTGTCTGATCTGGGTCTGCACTGTCTGCCAATGTCACAGTCCCGCTTTTACAGTTAACCTTCTTTACACAGCACTCTGAAATCACAGCAACAAGAATGGCTCAGCTATAATAATGGATTTTGTATAAATGCATGGTTTGATTTCATTGGTCAATGATAATCACATGGACAACAACCTTAACCCTTTTCCTGCTGAACCCGGATCTGTCCTGCCTTTGCAAACAGTGTAGATCCAGATCAGTTGGCTTCTGAAGAAGCCAACTGATCTGGATCTGCACTGTTTGCCATTCAGTATGTGAATCTATATCAACAACTTTAATCAAGTAATCTGATTGGCTGAAAATTAGAAATGGGTGTGGCTTTTTAATTTTTTCAGCAGGACAAGGGTTAAAGAAAATTTTGGTAAATGTATACTATGGCCCATTGTAAACAATCAACCCAAAAAGTGATGGGTATATTGTTAATGCATCCATCTGTCTGTCAATCTATCTCCTCCACTAGGCGGAATTTAACCAAACTTGCTACATGACTTCCCCACATGGTAAGGGTGCGAGAGCAACATAAGCACAGAGTGTGGGGATTTGCAATGATATGCTCAAGGATGGGCATTAATTAAGGATTCTTGAGCCAATCCATTTTTCCCAAGGGCCCATCAAATATTTGTAATGTCAAGTATGGTATGGAGTGAAGGTATCTACTTTCCCAATACTTAGGATAATAGTGAAGGTGACCAAACATTTAAGGTAAATATGGTACTACACTACACTACCACAGGTCGGCCTTGGTGGCTCAGTCAGATACACGTCCAACTGGTGATCAGGTCGCAGGTTCAATCCCCACCGGGTCTGGCTACATTCTTTTGTAAAGATTGATCATGAAGTATTTTCTACGGTCATTCTCTCCTTCCAATTATTCAAGAAGGGCAGTTGTCAGTTTCTGGCATAAGAATATGCATAAGTACTGGTTAACCGCTTAGAGGACTAAGCCTATATACCCAGGAAAAAGTGTGGTTAGATCTAGGTGTATAATTCTTCTCTCTGCTTTAATTCTCATTGATTGTTTTGTCATCTTTTCTAGTGTGAACAGTTATGGAACCAACCAACTGAGTTGTAGTCAAATTCGGCTGTTCAATGTAAAGATGTAGACTAATCAAGCTCAATGTGAGCCTAATGGGTTGACTAGGCCGTAAAACCCCAACACAAACAAATACACTACACTAGTATTAGTAATCAGTCTCATTAGTTTCGAACTTCTATAGTATAATTTTATTATAGGAAGGTTATTTCTAAGTTATTTCTTATAATTTCAAAAGGCAGGGAAAGACTTAAATTAGCCCTAAAAACCCTAAGCGGAGTTTCTTTTATTATTATTATAATCATTCAGAGTAAATAAGACTGGACATTTCATGTGAATTGTCTGCTAAGCAGACAATTCACATGAAATGTCAAGTCTTACTTTCTCTAAAAAATATAGCCCCATCCCCTCACACACACAACCACACACACACGCGCACACACACACACACACACACACACACACACACACACACACACACACACAGAAGCATCCGGGTGGCGAAGTGGTTAGCACTTCCGACTTCGGACCATGAGGTCCCAGGTTCAATTCCCACTACAGGTAGAATAAAGCTCATGACTGTATGGCGTTTCATTGCACAGAGCATAAATTTCATTTAATATCATCCTTCCTTATCGTAGTGATTTGACTTAAGCAATGTAAGGGACGTAAAACACTAAACCATCATCATCACACAAACATCCCACCCCTCTTAAAAAAAGATCAAATTGTCGTCTGCTGCAGTTGTGATTAGCACTTTAAGGGTTAAGGATATAACAGAAAAGGAAGCATTTGTAAGTACATCAAAATACTGATTCAACACCACCACTATTTATTATAAAATCAAACCTTGAAAATGATATGTGAAAATATCCAACAAACTTCATTTAATGAAATATCCAAAAAATTCAGTCTATCCTTTATACACATTTAATAAAACTGCACATTTAAACTATCGTCACAGTACACAATATCAATATGTGTAAAGATATCATTTGATTAGCCGAAACTAGATTTGAACTGACTTAGGTCAAATCAATGCCCTGTGGAAATCCCCAGAAAACCACATGACGTTTCTTTCTATATTAGCGTAGACCTCTTGTCAGGTGATTACAGCACACCTGTCAATCAAAATCCAGGTGAGATAATTACAGGTGAAAGTAACAGTAGGCCGTGCCTGTACACAGGTAATCTTTCTTATCAATGAATCTGACAAAATTGATTAATATAATTAGTGGGAAGCAGATGTTTATTTGTTTCAGACAAAATCCATTGAGAACAGTACAATACAAAATTATTTGACTTTTGTAGCCTACTAACATATTTTTGTTTATTTAATCCTTAAAGTGCCAAGAAAAACTGCATCTGAAAATGTCGTCTGTTTATGTCTTCTGCTGAATATTCTTGCAAACTTTTCAAACCTATTTTTGCATACAGGCAAACAGTGTGGACCCAGATCAGACTGCTCCTAAAGGAGCAGTCTGATCTGGGTCCACATTGTTTGCAAAAATGACTTTTAAAATCACAAGCAGATGACAAAGCAGACGACAATAGTTGTGATTGGTGCTTTAAGGGTTAACACTAAGCATGCTGCAAAAAAAAAAAAATTCAGCAAACAACATTTTAAAACATTTTTATTTTCCCAGATATCGATGGAGATGATGGTGATTTGGTGTTTTACATCCCTTTCAACCTTACTTGAGTGATACTGAGATGACAGAAGGATTATAAAGAAAGGCTCTCTGCATGCAATGAAGCACTGTACAGTCATGCTGAATTCTGCCCCCGAAGGGATTCCAACCTGGATCCTTGTGATGCAAAGTTGGGAAATACAGTTGACTCACATTATCACGAATTACAAGAGACTCTCTGAAACACTTTGAGATATCCGTACCTCGACATATCAGTGTTGCGGAAGTGAGAACAAAAATAAATCGAACAACCACATTTAACAAATGAATATGTAATTTGACTCCTGAAGTTAGAGATATATTGAAAATATTGTGGAAAAGAAGAGAAATTGCTCCTCAGGAGCAATTTCTCCTCTTTTCCAAAATATTTTGTTACCTGTTCTTAGATTGCCATGTTAAAACTGGGACCAGAATTTCACTTCGTTATGAGCGGTAATTCGAGATAAGGGAGGTCGAGATAACGAGGGTCGACTGTAATTTGCATGAAATGTCAAACTGCTCAAACATGTCTAATTCATTGTGCTACAGATATTTTCCATATTATTTCAGAGAATTGCAGTTGCAGGTATATCCATGTGCAATAATTACTAAGACTGAAAATCCTTACAATTGTCAGGTACTCTTAAATGCTAAGCATACTGGGTAAAAATTACAGCAGACAACATTTCAAAAGTATTTTTCTCATTTTTCCCAGTAAATAGGCTGACATTTCATGCAAATTGTCTCCTCATACTACTCAGTTGAGGGTGAGAGGCGTATAAAGGGATAGAAATGTCAAAGCCCAATTTTTGGAAAAAAAAACAACAAGAAAACTATCATCAGTTTGTTGTCTGCTGAATTAGCCCAGAAAGCGGTAAAGGTTAAAAAAAAAAAAAAAGACAAACACCATAAAAATGCAAACCATCACGAAAACACGCCTACCCGGTATATAATTTTTACCCCCTGAAACCCCACTTTTATATAGTAAAACAGGTTTAAAGGGGTATATGCTATTTATCTCGCCTCCACCAACCATATATAAGTAGATAACCCAACAGAGGAGGAAAGTATCTCCTCAGCTTGTGACATCCAATCTAGCATAGGGGAATAACATCCCCACTGCTTGTGATATCCGATTCGACATTTTTCTACCAGAACAGCGTTTCCGTACAAAGAGAACTGCCTTCATAAGGGATGGAAAAAGGCAGATGGCCCAGTACTGAACCATGGCAAAGCCAACGTCGGCCTAAAAAACTGGCGAAAAACAGGCCATGGCCTGATGGTATAGAAGTGGAAACCGACCCCTTTGTATGCAAATGCTGCCCTTTGATGTGTAACTGAACATAAAATAACCAACACAGTGCTGCTGCTGTAGACGTATCTACGAGTTTTATTTTCCCAAAGATTCACAAAAATTTTGAGTTCTGAAAACGTTAAATTTCCATATAGCATGGAGTGAAGATAAACTTCCCACAAATTAAAATAAATCTTATGACCTCATCTAGAAAGCAGATGGGGCAACACTACTGCCACACTCGAGATCTGTCAAAAAGGAGGAGGAGGGAGGAGGCGGAAAGGTTTAAAATTTGAAGCTTGACAAAACTATGGCGTCTGAACTGTTTAGCCACGAGGTTGGAAAGAAAGATCACGCTATAAAAATCAGCAACAAAGGGGTAAGCCGACAGCCAATCAGGACTGGGTTAGAGCATAACCAAAAAAGAGGTCCCAGACAGGGAACCTGGAGGGCTACCAAAGGGCTGATACTCGATAAAAAGCGCTATCCTTTTGATAGCTTATATTTTTCTTATTTTTGCTCAAAAACATAAATTGTGCCCACAATCTATGTTTTTGAGCAGAAATGTGAAAAATATCAGAATTTTTATCTGAAAATTTTCAGTTTTTGTTGGTGAAATTTTCAAAATATTTGAATAGGCTTGTTTACGTAATGTATTGGGACAGACAGGTCTGAGCAAACAGTGCAGACCCAGATCAGATGCCACAGACTGCATCTGATCAGGGTCTACATTGTTCAGTTGTCATACATCCAGCAATATTTTGAAAGAATATAAGGCTGAACTATTTTCTGTGAAAAGTAAGAAAAATAACACTTGTTATCAGCTCATAGTTCCTAAAAAGCATTAAAGGGCTAATCACAACTGCAGTAGAAAACATTTTATTTTATTTATTTATTTTTTTTTTTTTTTTTTTTTTTTTTTTGAGAAAATAAGGCTTGACATTCAAGGGAATTATCTGCTTGGTCTGCCAGTTGTATCCTATGTCTGTCAAGTCTTATTTCCTCTGAAAAATAATAACAGATTCTAATAAAATATTAAAGAATGTTGTCCGCTACAATTTTGCTTAGCACTATTTACACAAAGCAACATGGCCCGACTATTTACCCTTAATTTTTGGTCACTTTGACTCCTTACAAAATTTACCACCTGGTAATATGTTGCAAAGACATGGTAAACAGTGAGCACCATGAGGAGCCATTTGATCTGGATCTACACTGTTTGCTCAAGTCTGTCTGTAAATATGGTATAAACAGATAAATGAAAGCTTCCTGTAGACAGGTCATGTAGTGCATACATATCCAGCTCAAAATGAACCAAACAATGTTGAAAGGCTGCGAGACCCTTCATCATCAATCAAAAACTGGTATAGAGCTAACTTAAATCCAGCTTACCAACAAATTAATTTTATATCTTTTATTATATGTAAAATTTTAAAGCCCCACCCAAATGCTCCATATTTAAACAATGAATCTAGTAAAACGTGTATCCACAGATTCAACAAACTATCACTACAACTAGATTAAATTACAAACCAGGTTTTCTTTCAGAAATCCGTGTTTAGACACTTAAATTTAAAACACATACGAATCCCGAGTATTTCGCCATAAAATATTTAGTGTCCGCTAAAAGTAAGGTCACACGTGATCCCACAGGTAACAAACAAAACATTAGACTAATAATAGATCAATAGGTGACAGTAGAAGTTGTATATCGATTTTGTGTAAATTACACCGCCACTCAGAATACAGGTATATGCTAAAAGTTTGCACACTGCAAGAAATGTTTAAAGAGATTACCATATTTACCATAAGTTTTTGGACATCTTTAGCACTCTCTAAGCTAATTCAGCAAACAATAAATTGGTCATAGCTTCAGATAAGGTGCTTTTTTGACCAAAAGATACCAACCTTTTCCTTATTTCTCCATGAAAAATTATGTTGTTAGTACTCATTAGAAGCACCTCACAGAGGTGCTTCTAATGAGTATCTACAACATACATTTTCAATGAGAAATAAGAAAAGTATTTCAGAATACCCTCTCTTATCTGGAGCTATGATTTTTCCAAGAAAAGAGGATCTGACATTTCATGCACATTTTTCCATGAACTGTCAAAACTCTTTTCTGGGAAAAAAAATCAAACTGTTGTCTGCTGAAAATTTTATCCAGCATCGCAGTGGGCATTCTTTAAAAATCTACAGCGGGCCGCTATCAGCCCATCAGGTTAGCTGACGGGCCGATATAACAGCCCGCTATAGATTTATAAAGAATGTTTTAAAAACTGGGATGATAAATATTAACCACTATACAATACATGTTATAAAATTTGAAAAAAGACTGCATGTTGATGTGTCTGAAGACTGCCGGATGTGTGGCAAACAGTGTAGACCTTTATCAGATGCCACATTCTTTGGCATCTAATCTACTCTGATGACCCAGGTCTGTCTGTCTGTCTACATACTCAGGGTAACTACAATACCCTATATATACATGTATATGTACATCTTTACACATGCAAATTTTCCAAGGAGACCATTTTCATGAAATATATTATTTTTCTGGGGGTAAAAATATCAATATGTTGTGGCGTTAATGCATCAGCTTTCTGGGTAAATATTTCAGCTGACAACTTTTTGAAATATTTTTCTTATTTTTCCAGAAAATGGGTTTTGACATTTCATGCAAATTGTCTCCTCTGGGGTCAATTTGCATGAAATGTCAAAGCCTTCTGTCTGTGAAAAATTATAAGTGAGATATCAATTTGTCATCTGCTGAATATGCCCAAAGACTGGCAAAGGATAAGGGTAAGTATGTATGTATGTATGTATGTACGTACGTATGTATGTATGTATGTACATACGTACGTAAGGGTAAGTACCCTAGATACATACATGCTGGCCTCAGTGGCTCAGTTGGATGCGCCGTCCGATTGGAGACCAGGAGGTCGCGGGTCCAACCCCTGCCGAGGTCGGCAACATTCTTTCGTGGAGATTGATCATGAAATATTTTCTACGGTCATTTTCTCCCTTCCGCTGATTCAAGAAGGGCAGTTGTCAGTTTCTGGCAAAAGAATGGGCACAATACTGGTTAACCGCTTAGAGAACTAAGCCTGCCCAGTAAATGTGTGGTTAGGTAAACTGACCACGCTCGACATGACCCTATTGGGTTGACTGGGCCATAAAACCTCAACACAAACAAACAAACATACGTATGTAAGGGTAAGTACCCTAGATATAGATACATACATACATACATACATACGTACATACGTACGTACGTGCGTACGTACGTATGTACATATGTATGTACATACATACATACATACATACATACATACATACATACATACATACATACATACATGCATGCATGCATGCATGCATGGTGCACACACATACACACACACATGTAAACCACTTCCTGTACTAATAAGTTGATTCGACTCTCATATTAATGCTGTGTATTCAGACAGATAAGCCTGAGCAAACAATGTAGACCCAAATCAGAATGTGGTATTTGCATGCCTTCAGGGTCTACATTATTTGCACTCCAGAAGTTTTTAGGGACATGTACATGTAGTCAAATGGGCATGGAATTTTGGGATATGTATCAAGAAGTTATTAACCCTTAAAGCGCCAAGAAAAACTTCATCTGAAAATGTCTGTTTATGTCGTCTGCTGAATATTCTTGCAAACTTTTCAAACCTATTTTTGCATACCGGCAAACAGTTTGGACCCAGATCAGACTGGTTCTAGAGGAGCAGCCTGATCTGGGTCCACACTGTTTGCAAAAATGACTTTTAAAATCACAAGCAGATGGCAAAGCAGACGACAATTGATGTGATTGGCGCTTTAAGGGTTAACACTTTCCATGCTATGGGCAAATTGTAGACTGGGTACTGTCTAACTGATATTTGAATCAGCATAAAAATGGTATATAGTATAAAAAAAACTTATCCTCTACAATATCTTTCTCTCTGATTTGGCTGATCAGTTATGAGTTTCTGACGGGTAAGGGAGATGATACATGCAGAAAAATAGTCAAGGAAGAGTACTTTACCTTTGTTATAGTTTAACTAAAACTCATAGCCATGGGGCCAGACTAGGCAAATTGAGCAGATAACAAACTGATGATATTTTTTTTTAGTTTTCCTAGAAAATAGAATCTGACCCTTCATTCAAATTGTTTGGAGACAATTTACATATAAATATCAAATCCAATTTCATAGGAGAAAGAAGAAAAATATTTAAAAATGTTGTTTGCTGAAATTTTTACCCAGCACCCAAAGTGTTAAGGTGTTGGAATATTCAGATTAACCCTCTCCCCTGATTTCCTGAAGTGGACTTTTCTGACTTTGAATTCGGATAAGTCTATTATTTCAAAAGATGGGATTATGCATAGACAAATATCAAAACAAAATGGCAAACAGTGTAGTGACGACAAAATAGAAACTTGAGGCAATCAGTTTAGATCCAGATGAGACGGCTCATATCAAGTCATCTCATCCACATCTTTACAGTTTGCAAAGTCCATTTTTCCAGTCTGTAGAGTTGAAAGGAATAACCCATTGTATACGGAATAGACTCTCCCACACTATATACTGGAAGAGTCCAATTTCAATTTTAGGTACACCCAGCTATGAGAGTTACATATTCTTAGAGAAAAATGGCTAAACTATTTGCAAACAGTGAAGACCCTGATCAGACGCTGCGTTCTGCGACGTCTGATCTGGGTCTGCACTGTTTGCCACATACCTTTTAACGGGTCTCCCGACTACAATGGGTTAAATGACATCTGCTATTATTTCACTATTCTTTCATTCAATTACTGACATTGCAGTTTGTCAAAGTAATATTGTGTCGGAGAATTTAGGCCAACTGCGGTAAACTACTTGAGAACTACTAGTAACAATCTGTCGAATCAAAAACAGATAACGCCCTCTTCAGTCATGCCTATTATTAGACATTAAAATTTGAATAATTCAAGGACAACCACAAACGACCTGTTTAAATAGTCCCCATCAAACATAGCTACAGATAAGAGTGGCCATCCATACAATATTTTTCTTATTTCTCAACAAAACCATATGTTGTAGGTACTCATTAGAATTGTCTCACTGAGGCACTTCTAATGAGTACCCACAACATATGTTTCTGTTGAGAAATAAGAAAATTATCAGTACTATTCGGTTGAAAAAAGTGCCTTATCTGGACCTATGGGAAAGATAATCTCTTGATCAAATAAAATTTAGACCCAATTTAAATGATAACACCATACCTGTACCTAAAGTTGCTTTTTTTTTTTTCAAGCAAAAAATGTTAATATTTTTTTAGAAAACATATGTTGTGGGTACTCATTAGAAGCACCCCAACAAGGAGTTTCTAATGGGTTCCTAGAACATATGTTTTCATGGAGAAAAAAGTAAAAAACCTGGATACACCTTTTATCTTGATTTATGTAATACACACCGGGGCGGGGGTGGGTTAAAACAATCAAAAACAAATATGGGTATATATTGATGACTGTTTACTGATCAAATGTTATGTCACATGGGGAATACTGAGAATTCAACCTTAGATTTTAAAACTAGTTTTTAAACCTATCCATATGTCTGATATTAATTACCTGTATAAACCATAAAATACTGTTTTGAACAATAACAAACTGAGTATTTATTTTAGAATGAAATCCACCACCACCACCCCACTCACACTATATATTGGTAGAGTCAAATTTAAATTTTATGTTTGTCAGGTTATGTGATTATGATATTCCTATAAAAAATGGCTAAACTATTTGCAAACAGTGGAGACCTTGATCAGAGGCCACATTTTGCACTGTTTGCCAATTACCCTTTTAAAATGATTTATTTTTCAGGAAAAAAAATAAGGGTTGATATTTCATGTGAATCAACTGCTAAGCAGTAAATTAAGGGTTTTATTTCCTGTGAAAACCTGCTAGGCACATATCAAAAACATACCAATGTAATTTTGAGCCCCTTAAATCCCACTTATATATAGTAAAACTGGGGTTTACAGGGGTATATACATTATTTTTCTTATTTCTGATCAAAAACATATTGTAGGTACTCATTAGAACCACCTCTGTGAGGTGGTTCTACTGAGTACCCACAATCTATGTTTTGAGCAGAAATAGGAAAAATATCAGAATTTTTATCTGGAAATTTTCAGTTTTTGGTGGTGAAATTTTCAATATATTTGAACAGACATCTTTTCCTAATGAGAAAAATATTTTAGGTATGATATTCTCATGAAGTATCAAGCTCTTTATTCACTGAAAAATAAAACAAATATTTAACCCTTGTCCTGCTGAATAAAGTAAGATGCCACGCCCACTTCTACTTTTCAACCAATGAGGTCACTTGATCCAGATTGTTGCTATAATTTTGCATATTTGATGGTAAACAGTGCAGATCCAGATCAGTTGGCTTCTTCTTCAGAAGCCAACTGATCTGGATCTACACTGTTTGCAAAACAGGGTATATCCGGGTTCAGCAGGACAAGGGTTAAGAATGCCATCTGCTACAATAGAGTCGTCTGCAGAACGTACTTAACCATGCCCATATATGGTTAATTTACCTTAGACAAACATGACAAAATACTTTTAAAATATACAGGTAAAATCAGTGTCAAATGTTTGTCTAACATTTACTGATAGATTTTTGCAGGTGACTTCACTGTCAGCTAGTTCTGCCAAGGTGTCAATTATGAATCACATAAAATGACCCCTCATCCAAGCGTTCGTGATGGATGAGGGGCATTATTGGAATGAGACCTGAGGCCTCGAGCATGTATGACATTAGCAATTAACCTGGCTAGGAACTACCTGGATGCTCTTTTAAAGATTTTAAACCTGGAGTATATATGGTAATACCATGTGACTGAGCCATATATAACCAGGTATTCATTGTTCAGCACTTCATATTTTCAAAGTTATTTTGTTGCCTTACTAAAATAACTGAATAATGGGTGGGTACACACAAAATACATTCCGCTGTGGAAACACTCTTTCGTCTCACCAAAGGGATTGGGTCATACATGCTCGAGGCCTCAGGTCTCATTCCAATAATGCCCCTCATCCATCACGAACGCTTGGATGAGGGGTCATTATTTTCATTTCGACCTTCGGCTCTCTCACATGTATGACATTAGCATCTTTAAAGTAAGGCAACAAACCAATCAACAAATAATGAAATACCAGCAGAATATAATGGTTTAATTGATGAAAAAGATTCCACTAACTTATGATCATACCAAATCAAAAAATATTCAATGAGGAACTTTCCTTGAATAGTAATGGAAAAGTATGTCAAAATACGAATTAAGTTCCAAACTAAGTGAAAAATATATAGAAGAGACTAATATGCAATTATGTGCTGAGTAATGGAAGCTGGAAAGCTAAAAAACACTTTCTATTACGTATTTTTATACACTTTCAAGTCAATATCAAGAAACTCCAAATTAAGTTGAGTTTCTTCTTCATCCTTCACAGTTGTTACATAATGATAATTATTTGTATATATTTTTTCCCAAACTAGTTACTTTAACTGGTATTTTGTCTGTTAAAATACAAATTATTCTTTCTCCAGAACATATCTAATAGTTAAACATGAAAAATTTTATGAAAAAGAGCTGAAATAAAATTACTTTTCAGTAGCTGATGTAAATCTCTGCTAAATAAAAGAACGTAAGGCTATACACTGTAAATATGATTTTTCTGCCTTGTAAGAAGAAGGCTATACACTGTAATATGATTTTTCTGCCTTATAAGAAGGCTATACACTGTAATATGATTTTTCTGTCTTATAAGAAGGCTATACACTGCAATATGATTTTTCTGCCTTATAAGAAGGCTACACACTGTAAAAAAAAAAAACAACAACAAAAAAAAACAAAAAACAAACAAAACTACCGGTATTTCTGCCTAAAAAGAAGTGTTCATGATAAATAATAAATTTGTATCAAGTAGAACCCAATATTTGATGTGCACTGCAGATATTGCAAACTGACCTGCAGAATAAGAATTTGCATTATTTTGTTCTTTGAACAGCTAAGAAGATAGCATACATGTTTAAATTATTCCGGTAAAACTGTTGGTGTACGGTTTGGTAAGATCATAGATCATCTGAGTTTTACTAAGATCACATAATGACCTCTAAAAAGCACAGTTGCTGGTAAAAAACTGAAAGAAGTTATTTTTATAGTATTATTTATACACTGAATTTTCTAATTCGAATTTTCTAATTCAGATAATTTGATATCAAGCACTAAGTCTAAATGGTACTAAAAACGCTTCAGTTTACTATCAATATAGAAATGCTAATAAAGCTCAATAAATCTGGAGTATAAAATCTAACAACAAAATATTAATTCAAGGCTAACTGAGTAAATTGTATGTATGTAAAAAACTTGATGGCTGAAACAAAATTTTCTTCAATCTTGATTATTTAATGAGTACCCTGTTAATAAAGCCTTTGATCAGACACTCAACTGGTTATAGAAAAAAATCATTCACTATGGCCTCTGAATGTTGGAGATTAAACGTTATATTTATGGTAAAATTTTATGATAACAAAGTTCTACTTTAAGGAAAAAAACAGTTGTACTGAGGCTGTAGATACAAATGAGGATGTAGACAGTAAATGTACTACTTTTAAACCATGTTTTATGGTCTGACCCAGTTAAGCACAAAAAAGTCACAGCTCTATAAAGAATCAGATGCTTGCTATTATTGGAAAGGAAAAAAAAAATTTTGAGGTCTCAAATGGGGTTAAAGACTTTTTATTCCATATAAAATTGCCTTTGTTTTTACCAACACCTTCAAAAAAGACAAACTTTTTGAATATCCACTCTAAGAATTCAATCCACCTAATCAAGCATACAATTATGGTATTTCCAAACTGAGATTGAAATTCAATATGCCATATCAACTTGCTTAAAAGTACACCATCTGTACTAAAGTGTGAATGTCAAGAAATTAAACTTATTCAGTAGCTATATTTACTAGATAAACTGAATTTGAATATATTGGAAAAAGTCATTACTTACCCCAAATGAAGAGTTTATTCCAAAACACTAGATATTTTTCCCATTTCAGATGATATACTTACCAAACCAGTACTCTCATATTTTTCCTACGACTTCAATCAAACAAAGCAGACAGATGGTCTCTCATCGAAACCTATTTTCAACTGTTGCTTATATCATTTCAGTTATGCAGGACTAAATCATTCTATTGAAATTTAGAATATACTGACAAACAGTTAAATAAGAAATCAAGTTCTTCACTTAAATATTTTGGGAACATGAACACTTATTGATTCTTTAATATGGAGGTATCTTTTATTACTAAATATATATATGGTCATAACCAGCATTGACCATAAATGGCTTTTAATTCATGAATTTGATATGACACAAAGAAAAGGTACCAACAGTGCCTTACTTATCAATATACTCCAAAAATATATGGAACTAGCCATAATTTTCTATTGGATAAATAAAATTTGAACCAGCTATTCTTGAAACTCTATATAAGCACATGCTGTAAATTTTCATCAATCATTGGTTGTTATATGATTCCTCCCTTTAATTAAATCTTACTCACATAACAGTCCATGAATCAAGACTTGTTCGGACAGTTTAAAAAACTGCAGAAACAGCTCTAAGTTTGGCCAAAGTTTTGAGATAGAAGAAGTCAGCATTTATCCAAATCCAGAGAACTAAGCCCCAACAACCCACAAGGTTGAGGGACTGAAGTAAAGTGAAGTGAAGAAAACTGTAACAGCTATAATCCTGGACTACAAGACATCAAAAATTGTAATAAAATACATATCAAGTTGCATTAAAGTCTATATATCACGACCATGTGACAGCATATATGCTATCATGCTAAATTACAGAATCAAACTTGACATGATAGTTCTTATAAACTGGCTGTTCATATTCAGCTGCTCTTGGAGCATTACCTTAGTATAAGAGTGTATTTTGCCTAATTTGACCACTCCATCAATGGAACACATAAAATTTTCAATCAGACAGCAAAACATAAAATGGGGTTTAAATGACCCTCCAAAATTTCTATATGTGAAATGTAAATGAAGACTTTTAAATAAAAATCCCCCAATTAACTGAAAGCAAATCCAATTAACATTTAAGGATGCAGAAGATTGTGTTTAAGCTATAGGATTATGTATAGCTATGAAGGAGTAAGTGAACAGCTCTGTAAATCATGGTCAAAGAGCCACTAAAACAGTCTATATTATTTTGAACATCTTTATTCTTTCTTCAGTGTCAAAAAATGTATTCTGTGCATATTGAATTTGCATGACTACAATATAAGCTCATATGGGATATAGTACATTCATCTCGTGTTATTTTTTGTTGGTATATAGATCTGGATATGCCAGAATATAGGCATGGATATGCTCTATCAGACCATATCTAATTTTTGTACAAAAAAGAAAAAATATTCCAAAATAAAGAAAAAGAAATTTTGATCACCAGCAACCTCCTGAATATGTGAAAAAATATAACCAGAATTTAAAAAAAAATATCTAAAGCAGGATTTCTTCATTTTTTAAAAATTCAGTTTAGCATTGGTCCTTTTTAGGCCATATAACTGTTTCTGGTCCTTTCTAGGCCATGTAACCATTGTCTTTCTAAGGTCATATGTTGAACTATAGCTCTGGTCCTTTTGAGGCCATATAGATCTTTTTAAGCTTATAAAGTTCTATGAACTAATGTTCTATACGAAAATTGCTTATGCAAATGTATATTTCAGCATAGTTAATCAGTAGCATTATGGAGTAAACATTATAAAACTGATTCAGTCTTTCATAGGAACCCTATGAATAAACTTTCAACAAGACCTTTAATTTATTGCTGCTTTTTCAGAAAAGTTTTGTTCGAACTCACCCAACTGAGCCTCCCTATAAATATCATTATTATACATGGAAGGAGGCTTTACTATAATATATCTTAAATTCATTTCATAATTTCTATATTTACTCTAAATAATGTAGTTTTACATAATGTTCTCTCCACTGAGAAGAGAACTTCCAAAACATGTTTTTTGTTTTTTATAAAACATGCATATATAATACTGTGTAACGTATGTAACATAATTTCTTATAAGCCCATTATCTTCCTCGAAGACAAAGCTTTTACAGAAAACATCTTCCTATGTGTTTTCTCCTGGGGTGGGCGGTGAGGTAAAGAAAAGAAAATCTGTGGTTTCATAGTCAACATGGAACATTGGAAAAAAGATTCAGCCATGTTTTATTGTGTAATACCCTTTATGTCATAAAGGTAAAATTGTACAGTAATTATCTCAGGGTCACTGTGTAACCAAGCCCAGTACTGTTCATAATACAATATAATTGACAGAAGAACAGTATCAACTGAAGAAGAAATAAAATGACTGCTTGCACTACGTGCTAAGCAAAATAAAACATTTTATTATCAACAAAAAATTTCACAATTTCCAAATTTTACTGTGTAAAGAGCATCCTTACCTGTCCCTTGCTAAGTTAAATATGAAGTGCTGAACAATGAATACCTAGTTATATATGGCTCAGTCACATGGTATTACCATATATACTCCAGGTTTAAAATCTTTAAAAGAGCATCCAGGTAGTTCCTAGCCAGGTTAATTGCTAATGTCATACATGCTCGAGGCCGAAGGTCGAAATGAAAATAATATGAAACCTTATTTCTAATAAAATTTGTTTAGGAATTCCCACAAAAATCTTTGACAACAGAGTCCTAAGCAATTCAACTCGGCCAAAACAAGCCAAAGCACCAATATACAATGGCCTATATAGGTCAGTCAGTACCCGTCTGGTGATCAGGAGGTCCCTAGTTTATTCCCCCCGGGTCCAGCAACATGCTTTCATAGATATTGATTGTGAAATATTTCTACAGTCATTCCCTCCCTTCCCCTGATTCCAGAAGGGCAGTTGTAAATTTCTGGCGAAAGAATGTGCACAAGTACTGGTTAACCCACTTAATAGACTCAGCCTGCCCAGGAAAAGTGCAGTTAGGTAAACTGACCAGTTCAACATGACTTTAATAGTGTTGACTGGGCTGTTAAACTCCAAACCAACCAACCAATATACACTATTCTGGCCAATCTCTCTTTTAAAACATAAGAAAAAAAAAACACTACTAAAGAGGCCTTAAAGTAGCATTAATCAGTAGAGCCCACTTCAGACAGAGAAAAGATCTTGGGTTAATTAGTTCAGAACTGTTATTAACCCTTTAAGCGCCAATCACAACTGTAGCAGACGACACTTTCAAATATATTTTTTTATTTATTTTTCTTAGAAAATAAGTCTTGACATTTCATATGAATCATCTACCAAGCAGACGATTCACATGAAATTTCAAGGCTTAGTTTTTAAGAAAAAATAAATTTTTTTAGAATGTCGTCTGCTACAAATTTTGCTTGGCGCTTTAAGGGTTAACAAACCACATTCTCAGCAGCATATAAACAGCTCAGGAGCTTTCAATTATACTTAACCCTGGTCCTGCTGAATCCGGATATTCCCTGCCTTTGCAAACAGTATAGATCCAGATCAGTTGGCTTCTGAAGAAGCCAACTGATCTGGATCTGCACTGTCTGCTATTAAGTATGTGAATTTATATCAACAGTCTGGATCAAGGAATCTGATTGGCTAAAAATTGGAAGTGGGCATGGTATCTTAATTTATTCAACATAACAAAGGTTAAACTGAGCCTACACTACCACAGAAAATCCTACTTATTCCATAAATTATATGTAACTATAAAGGCCCAAACTTTTGCAGATTTGGGTGAATGGCAAACAGTGTAGACCCTGATCAGATGCCGCATGCGGCATCTGATCAGGGTCTACACTGTTTGCTAAATTCTACATTTGATCAGGGCTTACACTGTTTGCCATATTCTGCAGAAGCTGATCTCTGTCTACACTTTTTGCTTAGGCCTGTCTGTCCAAATTGCTGGAGTAAATATGGTTATTCTTTTATTGAGTTGTAAACATATGTGTCTTTGCATCAGAGTACATGTATATGTTTTAAGTCATGCATCAGTATCAATATTTCTACCCAGAGTGTTGGGGGAAGGGTGGCTGGACTACCCCTAGGAATTAGACAATTCTGAAATTTTATGTCTTAAAATTCCTTACCCTTGAGTTCTAATTTTAGTGTCAAAAATCCTGTGGGTGGCTGATTTTTTTATTTATTTTCCTGAAGAATTCCAGCTCAGGAATGTAAAATCCTATACCTTTTTTCAGTGGTCTGTCAAAGTCCCGAGGGCAGGGATATTCTTGTTATCCAATCCCCAGGTTATCCCCACCATCCCACCTCCAGGTAAAAACATTGATAGGTGCATCAGTATTGTTCCTAGCATTACATGTTTCCTTTAAAGATAATTATCTTATTTTTCACAAAAAATTAAAGGGAAAGGCAATGTAGGAAGAAAGTTGTCTAACAGGATAGAACTTTACAAGCCAAACTTTTTATACAAGTTTTGTCAAAATTGACCAGTAAATTAGAAAGTTATTGGAGTTTGCATATTTGAAATCCAACTGTCATGGAGGCCACCATGTTTAGGCTTTGTGATGTCACACAGCCCTAACAAAATATGCATAATCAAAATCAGAAGTATATCGATGGATGTATTACCGTATTCGACCTAATTACCGCACTGTGCGCTTAGGTTTTTCAAAATTACAAGGAAAACTTGTGGTAAAGTATGTATCTATCTACTAAGGATACACTTTTAAAAGGATCAGCAAATGACTTCCTTTGATGATGTTTATAGTTTTTTTCTTATTTTATTTATAAAAGCATATATTGTGGGTACTCATTTGAATTGCAATTCAAATGGGTACCCACAACATATGCCTCTATACAGAAGTAGACAAAAAGTACTCTGGCAGTAATCTGAAAACTATGGAATTGCTTGACTGTGCGCTTATAGGGGTATGTGCGGTAATTAGGGCGAATACGGTATCTTAATAAATCTGAAAATATTTTCTTAAAGGGGTAAGCAGCTTATTTTCTAAAACCAAATGCTCTGGTGATAAGAATAATGAAAAGGTTTAAAGTTTTAAAATTCTTGAAATCTTGTTGCTGTTAAAATCTTCAAACAGTAATAACTTTGGTACATGTATTCCTTAACCAATTTGATCAAACATGTATCAAATTTTATGATTTGTTAAGTTCTTCATTGTAAGATATATTTTATATTTAACCCATTATATATGGAACAGACTCTCCCACACTATATACTGGAAGAGTCCAATTTCAATTTTAGGTACACCCGGCTATGAGATCTACATATTCTTAGAGAAAAATGGCTAAACTATTTGCAAACAGTGGAGACCCTGATCAGATGCCGCATTCTGCAGCATCTGATCTGGGTCTGCACTGTTTTCCAAGTCCCTTTTATGGGTATCCCGACTACAATGGGTTAATAGGGTTGCATTCCCTTCTGAAACTGTTGTTTTTTCCATCATACTTCAACGAGTCACAAAAGTAGCAGAAGACAGACTGATTTTGATTTTTTAGTTTTTAGAGAAAATAAGGCGTAGTAGATTTTTCACATGAAATGTCAAGCCTTATTTGTATGAATAATATATAAAGAATGAAGAAAAATATTTGAGAATTTCGTCTGCTACAATTTCATGTGGCACTTCAATAAATTTTAATCTTTACCACTCTTTGGGCTAATTCAACAGACAACAAATTGATGATATGTTTCTTATTTTTACCCAGAAAATAGGATTTGACATTTCATGCAAATTGTCTCAATAGAGACAATTTGCATGAAATGTCAAATCTCTTCCTGAGAAAAAAAAAAATTCAAAATGTCATCTGTTGAAAAATTTACGCAGACTGCTAAGCATTAAAACAACCACAAGCTGATTAACAGAAGACATAAGCAGATTACTTTAATGATGGCCTATCTTCTTCTGAAACTTTCATTCTCCTATTTTGCAAAAAATCAATAGAATCCCATCATAACCATTAAAGCGCAAGTCACAACTGCAGCAGACGTCATTTTTAAATGTATATTTTTTTCAATTTTCAAAGAAAATGTCTTGACATTTCATGTGAATCATCTGCCATGTAGCTGATTCACATGTGATGTCAAGACTTATTTTCTCTGAAAAATAAAAAAAAAAATAGAATGTTGTCTGCTACAAATTTTGCTTGGGGTTTTAAGAGATAAAAGGAAATAGGAATGGCTGAAAGCAGAACTCATTTTCTATTGAAAATTTAAGAAAAATGAGCTTTTAATATTTTTTAATCAAAAATTCTTTTGATTCATACTGTTGATTGGTTTAGGGGATAACTGCGTTCAAATTTGGCATTTGGGGAGGTAAATCGGCGGTTTTACGGTCGGAAATTTCGTTTTATGGCGACGCGTCAGCAGAGCCGTAAAACGTAATTTGCGACCGTAAAACCGCCGATTTACCTCCCCAAATGACAAATTTGATGCAGTTATCCCCATTCTAATGCATTTATTCATTTTTTCTATTGAAAAATATGTACTATTTGCACAAAACGACAAGTGCTGTGAGCTGCGTAAAACCAAATGCCAGCCAATGAGAAGCGACGTTACGTGATGACGTCGGATTTGCGACAGTATATCGCAGAATATACCGTCGCAAATTTTTGACGTTATCCAATCAGACGTCGCGTTACATACGCGAGTGCATTAGAATTAGAGTTCAACAGCACAGTCAACACATTAAGGTCATTTCAAGCCAGTTAGATCCATACACACTCTGCAATACGTTATGTGGCACACTATGCGGCATCTGTTCAGGTCCACACTGTTTGTCACTTATCAAGTACTCATGGTTTCAGACCTATGAACAAATGTTCAAATTCTAGTACAAATAAACATGTTCAAATTTTAGGACAAATAAACAGGTGTTCAAATTTTAGGAGAAGTATTGTAAAGTAATAAGGTGTTCAAATGCATGAACTTAGGATAAATAGGATTCATTTCTCATAACTCTTGATAAGATGCCTTTTTCAGTCCAAAAGTATTGATATTTTTCTTATTTCTCCACAAAAACATAATGTTGTTGGTACTCATTAGAAGCACCTTTGTGGAGAAGTTTACCTGATACCCACTCTTGTCTAGACCCGTGTCTCTTTAGGTCCATAAATGCCATAAAATTCTGCCCATAGCTCTTGATAAGACAAATTTTTCAGCTAAACTATCAAGTTTGGAAGCCCCATTAAAGAAGTTGCTATGATGCCTGACCCAAATCAAACTGCTCCCACATGGTCTGAGACATTGTCAAATACTGTATTTATCTTAAGTATTGGGACACCTTCCCTCTTTACCTTACTTGTCCTAAAAATTGACTAATCTACCATTATGACGCAAAGGAACCTCATGGGTTGATGCGTCGTTAAACCTGAACTCATCATCCTAAAATCTGAACAAGTCCACTTGTGTGTAAAAACTGCTAGATGAGTGGCAAACAGTGTAGACCCTGATCAGACACTGCATTTTTGCAGCATCTGATCTGGACCTACACTGTTTGCTCAGACCTGTCTGTCCCAACACTTAGGGTAATTACGTTAAATTAACCCTTATCTTGCCGTTCACGACAATAGTCGCGCTGGGGGGGTCTGCCAACTCAAAAGCCTGTCATACTTACAATATACCACATGCAACCATTCAGAGCAAGTGTTCTCATACAGGAGTGAACCTACTTTCATACAAACACGCCACTTTGCTGGATTTTACCCACACTAAAAAAGACCGAGAATACCAAATTTCAAGCTGCCATTAATTTCAGCACTCACTTCAACAAATTGATCAGGCTTTTCTGGAAAAAAAGCCCATAACACCTGAATCATTTCCAGTGAGGAAGAAGTAGGAATAACAGTAGAACCTATGTATGTCACTCGTTTCATACACAATAGTACACAGTAGGCGCTGGGCTCTTGTAATTTTTTTTTTTTTTTTTTTTTTTTTTTTAAGTGTCTTAAACGGTTCCCAGTTTACACATGACTGTCACGTGACTTTCTAGTCATGTGACCATCCTTTCTCCGGTAAAATGGCCACCTAGGATCGGCAAATTATACGTGAAAATTTCATGAAAATCGAGGTAAAATTCAGGGGGTAATGACTTCTCAAGTAGAGGTACCCCCTCTTACAGGCCTGATTCATTTTATTTCCGGCAAGAGAAGGGTTAAATGGACATATTAACCCTGTTTAACCCTTGCCATGCTGAATAAATAAATATACCACGCTCACTTCCAATTATCAGCCAATCAGATTACTTGATCTAGGTTATTGATACAAATTCGCATACTGAATGATAAACCGTGTAGATCCAGATTAGTTGGCTTCTGATCTAGATCTACACTGTTTGCTAAGGCAGGGTGTATCAGGGTTCAGCAGGACTAGGGTTAAAATGCTAATAACAGCAAAATACAAAAGACAACTTTTTTAAATATTCCTTTTTAATTTCCAGAGAAAACAAGGCTTGATATTTCATATGGATTGTCTGCCTAGCTGACAATTCACATGAAATGTCAAGTCTTAATTTCTCAGAAAAAAAAAAAAAAAACAAAATCAATTTCAGAATCTCGTCTATTACAAATTTGCTTCGCAATTTCAGAGTTTTTGTTTTTTTTTATCCCATTTTAGTTTTTTTTTTTATCCCATTTTAGTCTGGAGATCCCAAAAGGGGAACTGGCAAATAGTGCACTGCCAGATTAGATGCAGCAGAATGTGGCCTCTGATCAGTGTAACCACTGTTTGCTAGAAGTTTATCCATTACGAAAATACGCCTATTCAAATATACTGAAAATTTTACCACCAAAAAATGAAAATTTTCAGTTAAAAAATCCCAATATTTTCATATTTCTGCTCAAAACATAGATTGTGGGTACTCATTAGAACTGCCTCAGCGAGGCAGTTCTAACGAGTACCCACAATCTATGTTTTAAGCAGAAATAAGAAAAATAAGGTATACCCCTGTAAACCCCAGTTTTACAACATAAAAGTGGGGTTTAAGGGGGTCAAAATTATATAGGCATGTTTTCGTGATGCAATCATTTTTCTCTAGGAATATCTAAACCACTTAGGAAGCATGTATAACTGAAATTCGACTCTTCAAATACAGGTATATAGTGTCGGGGTGTTTATTCTAACCCATTGTAGTCTGGAGACCCCTAAAAGGGTAATTAGCAGATAGTGCAGACCCAGATCAGATGCTGCAGAATGCAGCATCTGATCAGGGTGTCCACTGTTTGTAAATAGTTTAGCCATTTTTCTCTAGGTATATCCAAATTACATAGCCTAACATACATTAGGCATGCTAAAGGTTAAATCCTTCTTTTAACCCTTGTCCTGCTGAATAAATTAAGATGCCACACCCATTTCTAATTTTCAGCCTATAAACTCACATACTTAATGGCAAACAGTGCAGATCCAGATCAGTTGGCTTCTTCTTCAGAAGCCAACTGATCTGGATCTACACTGTTTGCAAATACAGGGCATATCCGGGTTCAGCAGGACAAGGGTTAATCCTACTGAGTTCTGCCCAGCTTTTGCAAACAATGTAGATCCAGATCATTTGGCTTCTAAAGAAACAACTGATCTGGATCTGCAATGTTTGTCATTTAGTATGTGAATTTGTATCAACAATCTAGATCAAGAAATTTGATTGGCTGACAATTAGAAGTGGGTGTGGCATCTTAATTTATTTAGCATGACAAGGGTTAACCGTTGATCTGCCAAATTTAAATAGCAGCCAATGACATTTTTGAACATTTTTTTTTTTTGAAACAATTCTTGATGTTTCATTAAAATTGTCTCCTTAATAGGAAACTTTGATTAACTGTCAAGCCCATTTTCAAAAATAACAACAACAACAACAACAACATTATGCAATATCGCTTACAGATGGACTTGCCAAGGTTAAAAAAAACTTTGATAAACAGATCGAAAGCCAATATACTTTCAACTTTGACAAACAACCAAACAAATCAATATCTCTCCTGATACTTCATCACCTGACCAGAAGACTTTGTGTGGGTGTATAAGATAATCGATTCTGAAATGATTAACGGAAAAAACATCGTAAGATGTTTTCATCAATTATTGAAAATGTAAGTGATGAAATCCACTTTTAGATAGCAATTTACTTAAATACCATGTTTAGAACTTGTTTTATGGCTAATTTATACAGTAGGGTAGAATAGAACAACATCAACACACCTTTATATAAGCCCCATCAAGCGAAAAATGTATACTGTATTCGACCTAATTACTGCACTGTGCGCTTAGGTTTTAAAAAAAAAAGGAAAAGCTTTGGTAAAATATGTACCTACCTATACTAATGTTACACTTTAAAAAGATCAACGAACGACTTTCTGTGCTTTTTATCTTTGTGATTTTCTTTATAAAGGCATATGTTGTGGGTACCCATTTGAATTGCATCGACTTGTTGATGCAATTCAAATGAGTACCCACAAAATATGCCTTTATAAAGAAGTAGACATAAAGTACACTGGCTGTAATCTGAACACTACGGAATTGCTTGACTGTGCGCTTATAGGAGTATGTGCGGTATGTGCGGTAATTCGGATCATGTGCAGGCAACGAAGGCTCAGATTAAACTGCACCAATCAGGGCCTTCAATGTCTGCTAATTGACTATTACAGAATTATGAATGGAGAGCAAAGGCCCGGATGATACTTTGTGCATATAGTGAAGCATTTCACTCATTTTTTTTCTGAATTTCCAGAAAAAAAAATGTTTCTTGAAAGCAAATCCAATACAAATCCAAAATAGCAAGCTAAGCGCCTCTGGTTTTTGGTTTATCAGGCTGAATAGGTTAAAAACAAAGAATGGTTGACTTCTGAACTAATTTCACAGTACCCCAGAAGACAAAACATGAAATGTCAACCTCTAAAAACACTATCCAAAATGTTAGCAGACAACATTGTTATAGTTTTCATCAGGAAAACATGCCTATATAATACTGACCCCCTTAAACCCCACTTTCATATAGTAAAACTGGGGTTTACAAGGGTATACTATATTTTTCTTATGTCTGCTCAAAAACATAGATTGTGGGTACTCGTTAGAACCAATTCACCCAGGTGGTTCTAATGAGTACCTACAATCTACGTTTTGAGCCAAAATATGAAAAATATCAGAATTCTTACCTGAAAATTTTCAGTTTTTGGAGGTGAAATTTTCAATATATTTGAATAGGCGTGTTTTCGTAATGTTTCAGAGAAAATAAGGTTTGATTGTATGACCCTATATCATCTGCTTACATTATGATTCATACAAAATGTCAAGTTTTATTTTTTTTCAGAAAAATTAAAAGAAAAAAAAAAAAAATTTAGAAAGTTGTCTATTACATGTACTCTTATGTCTGCAGCTTTCAGGAACAGGATCACATTACGAAACCACGCCTATTCAAATATATTGAAAATTCTAATGCACTCGCGTATGTAATGCGACGTCTGATTGGATAACGTCAAAAATTTGCGACGGTATATTCTGCGATATACTGTCGCACATCCGACGTCATCACGTAACGTCGCTTCTCATTGGCTGGCATTTGGTTTTACGCAGCTCACAGCACTTTTCGTTTTGTGCAAATAGCACATATTTTTCAATAGAAAAAAATGAATAAATGCATTAGAATGGGGATAACTGCATCAAATTTGTCATTTGGGGAGGTAAATCGGCGGTTTTACGGTCGCAAATTACGTTTTACGGCTCCGCTGACGCGTCGCCGTAAAACGAAATTTCCGACCGTAAAACCGCCGATTTACCTCCCCAAATGACAAATTTGAATGCAGTTATCCCCTAATTTTACCACCAAAAAATGAAAATTTTCAGATAAAAAATTCTGATATTTTTCATGTTTCTGCTCAAAACATAGATTTTGGGTATTCGTTAGAACCACCTTGGTGAGGTGGTTCTAATGAGTACCACCAGTCTATATTTTTTAGCAGAAATAAGAAAAATAATGTATACCCCTGTAAACCCCAGTTTTACTATATAAAAATGGGGTTTAAGGGGGTCAAAATTGTATAGATATGTTATTGTGATGATCAGTGATGTCTCTTTCAATTTTAGGACATATATGGTAAGATGTTTGAATATTTAGGGTACTGGTAATAGGGTATGTCAATCACTGCATTCAATTTATACCATGTTTTAAAATAAATTTTTTTATCAAATTTCTGCTTTGGCATCTATATACCCTGTTACATGTAGACAAAAACAATGAGCAGGCAATTTTCCAAAACATTTTTACTCAAAACAGTGCTTTGTAAGCCATACAAACAGGCTTATATAATTATATGAAACAATATGCATAAACTGTCAAGCTCTATTTTTAGAAAAAAAAATAATTAAGAAATAGATTACTTAATGAGTCCCTGATGTCAATCACTGCATTTAATTTATACCATGTTTTAAAATAAATTTGTTGATCAAATTTTGGTTTTGGCATCTATATACCCTGTTACATTAGACAAAAAAAAAAAAAATGAGTAGGCGATTTTCCAAAATATTTTTCTTCAAAATAGTGCTTGATACGTCATACAAACAGGCTTATATAATATTAAGAAACAATATGCATGAACTGTCAAGCTCTATTTTCAGAAAAAAAATAAATAATTAATTAAGAAATAGATTACTTAATGAACGCCTGAGCATCGATACCCTAAAGGTTAAATTAACCACAAACCACAATCCCACAATATTGAAACCAGGTTAGCAGCCGAATTAGTCACGCTGGGAAGTTGACTCAGTGTATCAACTATATTATATAGTAGTAGTATAGATTGATAAACCAATAGAATTAAGCTGAACCACAATTAGAACACAACAGTTGAGTCACATGAAAATAATAACAATAATCTACTATGATATATATAGCTCCTGGTACTTGTATGTCAATTACGACACAGCAACAGATAACTGATGTCAACAGATAATTCCCCGATAATTCAGTCAACAAGATTAACGCTTAATTAGCACTTTGGGTAAAGTTTTCAGCAGGTCATATTGAAATATTCTTATTTTACTCTGAAAACCAGTTTTGGCATTTCATGCAAATTGTCTCCAGTGATGACAATGTGCATGAAATGTCAAATCCTGTTGTTGTTAGGAAATAATATCACCAATTTGTTATCTGCTGAATTAGTTGGGAGAGTGACTAGGATTAAGCTGGCTAAAATGGCAATAATATTTTTCTTATTTCTTGACAAAAACATATGTTGTTTCTACTCATTAGAGATGCCTCAGTGAGGTGCTTCTAATGAGTACTACAATGTATGTTTTTGTGGAGAAATAAGAAAAATATTGATATTTTTTGGTGAAATTAGTCAGTCACAACTGACTTTTTTTTTATTTGTTTCCCCTAGAATATAATCCATGGGTTTGACATATGGTGTTGATAATGATGATGATGATGATTTGGTGTTTTACATCCCTTTCAGCATTAGTTTAGTCATATTGAGGCGATGGAAGGGTGATGATGAAAGGCTCTGTGCAATGAAGAATTTGTACTCATGCTATGTTCAGCCATTCTGTGGATGGATTGGGTCAGGGAAGTAGATTTTGGCAGGGTTATTGTATGTAATCCCAAACAGCTGTAAATGCCATCCTAAGTCCTAATTCAAAACCTAAATCTCAAGTTAACTGGCCTCAAGACCTGGCACAATTAAACAAGCAATAAATAAATTTAAAAGTTGGATTATAAATGGCAAAATCATCACAAAAACATGCCTATATAATGTTGACCCCCTTAAACCCCCCTTTTATACAGTAAAATTGGGGTTTAAAGGGGTATACATTATTTTTCTTATTTATGCTCAAAAACATAGATTGTGGGTACTCGTTAGAACCGCCTCGCAGAGGTGGTTCTAACGAGTACCCACAATCTATGTTTTGAGCAGAAATATGAAAAATATCAGGGTTTTTGTCTGAAAAATTTCATTTTTGAGAGTTAAAATTTTCAGTATATTTGAATCGGTAAGTTTTCGTAATGTGCTAAAAAATCTGCCTCATAATGTAGGCACCTACTGCGCATACCCCCCTGCTTTCACTATATAATATGGGGAAACATGGGGATAAACATAACATAGACTTGTTTACATAACATTTTCACCAAACATATACAGTCGACTCTCGTTATCTCGAATTCCAAGGGACTCTTTGAAATACTTCGAGATATCCGTACCTCGACATATCAGATTTGCAGAATTGAGGAAAAAATAATTCGAACAACCACATTTGACAAATATATGTGTAACTGGACTCTTGGAGTCAGAGATATATTGAAAATATTGTGGAAAAGAGGAGAAATTGCTCCTTAGGAGCAATTTCTCCTCTTTTCCACAATATTTTTTACCTGTTGTTAGATTTTCATGTTTAAGCAGGGACAAGATTTTCACTTCGAGATAAGCGGTTATTCGAGATAAACGAGTTCGAGATAACGAGAGTCAACTGTATAGTGCATACCCACTGGGATTGTGTCTCTGAGGTGATTTTAATGAATGGTACCCACTAGGACTGTCTCACTGAGGTTTTCCAATGAGTGGTATTCACTGGAATTGTCTCACTGAGGTGATACTAATGAGTACCCATATGATCTGTTTTGGTGCAAAAATAACAGATACCATATTCGACCTAATTATCGCACTGTGTGCTTAGGTTTTTCAAAAATACTGCGGTAAAATATGTACCTACATGTACCTGTACTAAGGGTACAATTTTAAAAAACTCAGTGGACTTATCAAAAGATGCCTATGTTTCTTTCTGATTTTCTTTATAAATGCGTATATTGTGGGTACTCATTTGAATTACATCAACAAGTTGATGCAATTCAAATGGGTACCCACAATATATGCCTTTATGAAGTAGACAAAAAGTACACTGGCTGTAATCTGAAGACTACGGAATTGCTTGCCTGTGCACTTATAGGGGTGTGTGCAATAATTATGTAGAATATGGTACTATCTTTAGGAGACTAGGTACACTTGGTGGAATTTTCACCAATTTGTATGTGGGAGACAACTTTTGAGTCTTCTTGTTTGCTGTCCTATGCATTAAGCCCCTTTTGAAAAGGGGCCTACTTTAAAAGGAAAGAATTTGCTCCCAGGGGGGAGCAAATTCTTTCCTTGTAGCGGGGACCCCTTTTCAAAAGGGGACAAAAACAAATATGACAGAGTAGTCTCCCTTGAAAGTGTATCAAGTCTCCTATCTGGGATATGAATCTGAAAACAAAAAAGAGACTAGTCTACATTACCTGATCAAAGATTTCTTTTTTATCAGACCTAACAACTCCGTCTTTCAGGTGCCCACCATTATTGTTATTCTGAGATTCTGACCCCATTATAAGATTAAAGATTTTAGTCACCATGAAGCCACAAGTGTCAACCATGTCTGTCATTTGTTCCATTTTCAAGATAATCCTTATTCTAGTACAATATATTAACGACCAGTTGAGACTTCATGAGCTGTATGTGTATATCTATTTTCAAGAGTGAGAAACTTAATTAAATGTTTCAATTTTTTATATCAAATAAAGAATTCCATCTATTTTGAGAAGAGGATAATCAATAAAACTTAATTCTGTACACTAAAAACGAGATGGGATCACTTTTCAACTGACAGTTGAAGATCAGTCAATACAGTTTTTTCTTGTATATAATTCTTGTATATTTTTCTAATGTTTTAACCCCAGTAGCACTCTGATCTAAGACAAAATCATAAAATCAAAATTTCTCTTCAAATAAACCAATCAATAATGTTTTCATGCTTATCATTTCAATCATTGCATCACGATTTAAAGTTCAATGAAAATTAAAATCCTTTATCCAACAAACATCAGATCTGTAGTCATGAATATCTAATTATTGTTCATTCACATAAATTCAGTTCCATTACTGTTTTGTAAAACAATCGTATTAATGTATCAAAATAGCAACCTCTTCCTGATCTAACTTTACATCACTGACACAATTAACATCACTATTAAATTAAGATCTCTCTCTATTTTTTTATTGTTTTGTTGTTGTTGTTTTGTTTTTTTTTGTTTGTTTTTTTCTTTCTGGTGCCAAAAATCAGCAAACTACAGAGAACTGTGTTCTTTCCTGGTAGTTTATGTAGAACCAATTACTCTGCCAAGTGCTAACCTGGAAACACACCTGAGAAAAAGTGATAAAAATCAAAGAACATGAGTAAACCATATGATTCAGAGAGAAAAGTAATATATCCAATAGATGTTTACATCAATCAAGGTCAAACAGATGCTTGTTGATGCAGGTGAAAATACAGACTGGTTCTTTGAAGTTTAGTGATATCTAAGTGAGCTGTTACATAACTTGGCTGGAACCAACCAGTCAAGTTATGCAGCAGCTCATTAAGAAATTACCACCAATTAACAGGTACAAACAAATGATAACATAGAGCCATTATCACCAATTTCTGAAGAGAAGATAGTATAACAGGTAGTATAACAGCTCAATAACTCACAAGTTACTGTGGCTCTGGGGAAACAAGATCTAATTTCTTCATGATTCAGCGGATAATTTCGAAATACTGGCCGAGAAAAGCAACAAATGACAAACCAGCCTGACTATTGATTTTCGTAGATAATGTTTGATATGTCGATAAGAACAGGCAAAGATGAGAAAACCTCAGTAACTGACGTCAAGGGAAGCTTCGTCCTGTTGATGAAATTGCTCCCTACAACTGCCACTTTCTAGTTTCCCAAAGCACTATTTACTATGTATTTGACCTTTCCACAACAACCACTTCCCTACAATAGCCACTTTTTCTAATTTCCAAAGCACTATTTTAACCTCTCTAAAACAATCACCTCAACAGCCACTCTCTAATTTCTTAAAGCACTGTTTTTACTATTTATTTAACCTCTCCAAAATAACAACCTCCCTACCATAACCACTTTCTAATTCCCAAAAGCACTACAACAACCCCCTCCCTACCATAGCCCTTTCTAATTCCTAAAAGCACTGTTTTTACTATATATTTAACCTCTCTACAACAGCCATTTCCCTACCATAGCCACTTTCTAATTCCCAAAAGCACTGTTTTACTATATATTTAACCTCTCTACAACAGCCACCTCCCTACCAAAGCCACTTTCTAATTCCCAAAATCACTGTTTTACTATATATTTAACCTCTCTACAACAGCCACCTCCCTACCATAGCCACTTTCTATTTCCCAAAAGCACTGTTTTTACTATATATTTAACCTCTCTACAACAATCCCCTCCCTACCATAGCCACTTTCTAATTCCCAAAAGCACTGTTTTTACTATATATTTAACCTCTATACAACAGCCACCTCCCTACCATAGCCACTTTCTAATTCCCAAAAGCACTGTATTACTATATATTTAACCTCTCTATAACAACCACCTCCCTACCATAGCCACTTTCTAATTTCCAAAAGCACTGTTTTACTATATATTTAACCTCTCTATAACAACCCTCCCTACCATAGCTACTTTCTAATTCCCCAAAACACTGTTTTTCTATATATTTAACCTCTCTATAACAGCCACCTCCCTACCATAGCCACTGTTTAATGTCCAAAAGCACTGTTTTACTATATATTTAACCTCTCTACAACAACCACCTCCCTACCATTGCCATTTTCTAATTCCCAAAAGCACATTTTTCCTATATATTTAACTTCTCTACAACTACCAACTCCCTACCATAGCCACTTTCTAGTTCCTAAAAGCACTGTTTTTACTATATAGTAACCTCTCCTAAACAACCACCTCCCTACCATAGACACTTTCTAATTCCCAAAAGCACTGTTTTACTGTATATTTGACCTCTCTACAACAACCACCTCCCTACCATAGCCACTTTCTAATTTCCTAAAGTGCTGTATATATTTAACCTCTCTATAAATGCCACCTCCCTCCCTACCATAGCCACTTTCTAATTTCCTAAAGTGCTGTATATATATAACCTCTCAACAACAACCACCTCCCTAAAACAGCCCTGTCTAATTTCACTAAGAACTGGTTAACTATGTATTTAACCTCTTCACAACAACTGCCTCTCTACAACAGCCACCTTCTGATTTCCCAAAGCACTGTTTTACAATATATATTAAACCTCTCCTCAACAACCATCTCCCTACAACAGCCATTTTCTAATTTCTCAAAGCACTGTTTTACTATATAGCTAACCTCTCCTCAACAACCATCTCACTACAACAGCCATTTCCTAATTTCTCAAAGCACTTTTACTATATATCTAACCTCTCCTCAACAATCACCCTCCCTACAACAGCCACTGTCTAATTTCTCTAAGAAATGGTTAACTACATATTTAACCTCATCACAACAACCATCTCCCTACAACAGCCACTGTCAAATTTCCCTAAGAACTGGTTAACTATATATTTAACCTCTTCACAACAATCACCTCTCTACAACAGCCACTGTCTAATTTCTAAAATCACTGTTTTACAATATATTTAACCTCTTCACAACAACAACCTTCCTACAACAGCCACTTTCTCTATTCCCAAAGTGCTGGTCTCTATATATTTAGCCTCTCAACAATAGTCATCTTCAGATGTCAGTAATCCCAAGGTCGATGGTTGAAGAGAGGTTGAACTGTATGCATTTGTATAGACTTCCTTTCATGGATTGCCCATGCATGTTTAGTGCCACTGTCTGTCACCAAGTGTCTCACTGTCCACTTTCCACTACTCAACTAGATTGTTACCCCTTATCCTGCTGAACCCGGTTATACACTGCCTTTGCAAACAGTTTAGATCCAGATCAGTTGGCTTCTTCTTCAGAAGCCAATTGATCTGGATGTGCACTGTTTGCCATTAAGAATGTGAATTTATATCAACACTCTGGATCAAGTAATCTGATTGGCTGACAATAAAATGGGTGTGGCATCTTAATTTATTCAGCATAAGAAGGGTTATAAAGAGCTAGGTGTACTAAAGGATCTGTTGGGATACAGATTAAAAAAAAAAGTCAAATGACTTTCTTCTGGATCCCATTTGTATGTATTGATGTTTTGTCATGTCTTGTTGTCAATTGTAATGTTATATGTATACAAATGAAATAAAAAGTTTAAACTATTACTAAGCGATCTGAAAATTTAAAGTTGACACCTGAGTTACTTATGATACAGTATCAAAATTAGAAAATTGTTTCGTTGCAGAAAATAATGTCTAAATAGGTGGTTTCCTAACTAGGCTATGTAGCCAAGTTAGGTCAAGTAAGATTAAAAATACTTCACTAGTAATGACATAATTTATCCCTTATCCTGCTGACCCCGATATACTCTGTCTTTGCAAACAGCATAGATCCAGATCAGTTGGCTTCTTCAGAAGCCAACTGATCTGGAATCTGCACTGTTTGTCATTAAGTATTTGAATTTGTATGAACAACATGGATCAAGTAATTTGATTGGCTGAAAATTAGACGTGGGCATGGCATCTTAATTTATTCAGCATGACAAAGGTTAATTCAAAACTTTTGTATTATACAAAGCAAGCACTCTCTACAATAGCCATTGCTGGCTAAAAGGCTTAAAACTGATTGTTGTAGGGAGGCAGCTGTTGTAGTGAGGTTAATAGATAGTAAAATTGCACTTTGGGGAACTGGATAAATAATCAGGCTGTTGTTGATAGGGGACTGTTTGGGAAGGCTCCACTGCATCCATATTTTTATGAATATTGATGGAAATCTTTATATTCATTTTACAATGAGTTCACAGATTCTTCAGAACTTCATTTGGAGCATATGTTATTTTCATAAAACTTTGTGTATCAGAATATCTCTTCTAGTTAATTCTACAGAGAATATAATTATCAACAAACAGAAAGCCAGAAAGCAAAAATCAGTTTGGAGTTAGGCAATTATTTATCTGCCATTTTTACTAAGCCATAAAACTAACACAACTAATTTATAACATATAACTTTTAAATTGGTAGGAATTGCCAACACTTTTTTTTTTCTTTGTCCTTTTATCATTCCAAAGGTATCTTTGATTTAAAATATTTTATAATTAGCCTTTATCCTGCTGAATAAATTAAGATGCCACACCTATTTCTAATTTTCAACCAATCGGATTACTATATCCAGATTGTTGATATAAATTCACATATTTAATGGCAAACAGTGCAGATCCAGATCAGTTGGCTTCTTCAGAAGATCTACACTGTTTGCAAAAGCAGGACATATCCGAGTTCAGCAGGACTAGGGGTAAGGGATTCATTATCTTTACTTTTACTGATGCTCATGATCAAATTGATAAAAGAACAGATGACAAAATAGTTGCATAGGATAAAAGATCAGAGATGAAATATTTGCTTCAAGTTCTCAAAATTTCAGATTGTGCCAAGCCCTTTAAATTTCAGAGTCTAAAAAATATTAACACCTAAATGGCTATTTACAACTACACCAGACAACATTTATTTATTTATTTATTTATTTATTTATTTATTTACTCATTTATTTATTTATTGAAGAAAATAAGGCTTGACATATCATGTGAATCATCTGTTATGCAGATGATTCACAGGAAATGCCAAGTCTTATTTTCTCTGACACAATAGTAAAAAAAAAAAAAAAAAAAATAGAATGTTGCCTGCTACAATTTGTTAAACCAAAATAATTCTAACAATATAAAACAAACACAACAAGAACATCTGAGAATGACATGCAATTAAAATTCTTCTTGTAAATCAAACTGAAGTGATGCAAAATGCAAGGACAAAGATCCAGACAAGCTAGGGTATCCACATAATATTTTTCTATTTTTCTTATTTCTCCACAAAAACATGTGTTGTGGGTACTCATTAGAAGTGCCTCAGTGAGGCACATCTAATGAGTACCCACAACATACGTTTTTGCATAGAAATAAGAAAAATATCAACACTTTTTGGCTGAAAAAATGCCTTAACTGGAGCTATGGAGGAAAAGGTCCTTATGCTCTAAGTAAGGGCTGTAGACCCAGATCAGCCCACACATTCACAGCCTAGTCAGGACTTGTTTTGCCCACTCTCAGAATCACTGGATACCATAGAATAGTGGTCTTAATAGCAAAGATAGATTAATAAGAAAGAAAGCATTTTGGGACTGGCAAAACCTGTCATTAATAGTGGAATGTTCTTAATTTCCAGTGGGCTTAACCCATTGTATACTGAATAGACTGTCCCACACTATATATTGGAAGAGTCCAATTTCAATTTTAGGTACGTCAGGCTATGAGATTTACATAGTCCTAGGGAAAAATGGCTAAACTATTTGCAAACAGTGGAGACCCTGATCTTCTGAAAAGGGATTTCTCTAAAAGGAAAGAATTTGCTCCCAAGGGGAGCAAATTCTTTTCTTTTAAAGAAGACCCCTTTTCAGAGGGGATCTGGTGTGTAAAAAAGCAAACAGGAAGTCACAAAAGGCTGTCTCCCTTGACAGAAATGGCAAAAAAACTTTACCATGTGCACTTAAGGAGTAATATTTCATCTATATTAATTTGACATTTTAATGACGCTGCCCAACTTATGATAAATTCTCACTAGACAATATCCATTTTTGTATATTTTTCCATAATATTTCATTTCCTCCAATATTAAATTTCCTCATCAGAGCAAACATTGCATAACATCATTCCAAAAACCTCATCACGCAAAAAAGGTGCCTAATACATTGATTCATGGGTAAAATTTCAGCAGACAGGATTTTTAAATATTTTTTCTTATTTTTCTCTTAAAATAGGGTAAGACATTTCACATAAACTATTTCCTAAAGGAGACAACTTGTATAAAATGTCAAACCCTATTTTCAAGAAAAACAATAAGAAAATACTCATTTGTCATCTGCTGATTTTGCGTGGAGAGCGCTAAAATATAACTTTTACCACTCTCTTGGCATGTTCAGTTACAGACAACAAATTGATAATATTTTTGCTACTTTTTCTAGAAATTCGTCTTTTACATTTCAGTCAAATTGTCTCCTTTGTTAAAGCCTATTATTTTAAAAAAAAAATAAGAAAAATATTTCCAAATGTTGTCTGCTGACAACATTTTGAAATATTTTTATTATTTTTTCCAGAGTGCTACACATGTGAGCAGAGATGATCTGGACCAGTCTGCTCATCCACACAGCCTGAGCAGGGCCATCACAGTTCATATGAAGATCCTAGGGTATCCACAGCTGTAACAGAACAGCAAATGTCATGAGTAACTTAATTGTGCCAATGTAGAGACTCACTGGACTGACCTGGACCAACTCTGTTCCCATATGCAAAAAGTACTCTTTTTTGTGTGTGGCACGGTATAGCAATTAAGAAGCAGAACTGCTCAGTAATAGTCTTAATTCAGACTTCCTGTCAGCACTACATTTTTTGTTAGTTATTTTTTAATGCTTCGAGCACTCTGGGTAAAAATTTCAGCAGATGACATTTTTAAATATTTCTCTTATTTTTTTTTTCTTCAGAAAATAGGATTTGACATTTCATGCAAATTACCTCCTTAAGAGACAATTTGCATGAAATGTCAAAACCTGTTTTCTGAGAAAAATAAAACTGGAGACAACTTGCAAAAAATGTCAAATCCTGTTTTCTGGGGAAAAATAAGAAAAATCCAATTATTTGTCATCTGCTGAATTTGCCCAGAGAGTGATAAAGGTTAGTATATGTACCATATTCAACCTAATGAGCGCACATATCCCTATAAGCACACAGTCTAAATCACGAAAACATACCTATATAATTTTGACCCCATTAAACCCCACTTTTATATAGTAAAACTGGGGTTTACAGGGGTATACATTATTTTTCTTATTTCTGCTCAAAACATAGATTGTGGGTATTCGTTAGAACTGCCTCTGTGAGGTGGTTCTAATGAGTACCCACAATCTATGTTTTGAGTAGAAATATGAAAAATATTTGAATTTTATGTCTGAAAATTTTCAATTTTTCGGTGATTAACTTTTCAGTATATTTGAATAGGCAGGTTTTCATAATGAGCAATTCAATAGTCTTCAGATTACAGTCAGTGTACTTTTTGTCTACTTCTTTATAAAGGCATATGTTGTGGGTACCCATTTGAACTGCATCAGCTTGTCAATGCAATTCAAGTAAGAACACACAAAATATGCTTTCATAAAGAAAATCAGAAAAAAGAAACACAATAACATCCCTTAAACGTCATTAGATAAGTTATTTGCTGATCTTGTTTTCAAAGCATACTTTTAGTATGTGGATACATATTCCAATACAGGTTTTCCCAGTTATTTTGAAAAACCTAAGCATACAGTGAGGTAGTTAGGTTGAATACAGTATTTATAACAACCCATAAAAATTTCTTTCAAATTTCAGACCAATTCAATTTTTGGCAGTGTTACAGTAATCATATTGTCCATAAACATTCGGACAGACATGCCTAAGCAAACAGTTCAGACCCAGATCAAAATGGTACTAAGGTGTAGTTTGATTAGATTCTGCATAGTTTGCCAGGCTGCCAGCACATTTTTGACATCTTTCTGGGTAATTAACCCTTAAACCGCCAAACAAATTTGTAGCAAATAAATGATTAAATTTCATGCAAACAAAATATTGAACCCTTTTGTGTGCACAGTAACACACAAAAAAAACCCCACTAATTTTCATTCATTAAACTTTCAATTCAGTATACAGAAGGTTTTCAGTTAAGATTTTAAGCCCCGGTCAACAATATTTCAGTCATGTTGAGATATTTCTGCGGGACTTTTATTACCTGACAATTTGAGACAAAAGAGAAGCTCTGCTTTAACACTTAGCACTATGGGAAAAATTTTCTGCAGACAACATTTTGAAATAAGAAAAATATCTGAAAAAAAAACAAAAAAAAAAACAGGATTTAATATTTCATGCAAATTGTTTCCAATGAAGACAATTTGCGTGAAATGTCAAATCCTGTTTCCTGAGAAAAATAAGAAAAAATATCACCAATTCATACATGCCATTAGCTGTTGACAGAAATCTGTGAGATTTTGCAAATTTTTAGGGGAGATTTGATGAAATTCTGTGAGATTTTTATGAAAATCACTTTCAAGCTTACATAAGTAAGTTAAAAGCCATTATTTTAATGAATTAAGCCTGGGATAGCCATGCTAATGTATGATTTATTTCTAGTTCTTCAAAAAATAGCTTATTAACTGGTATGAAAATTCTGTGAGATTTGAAAATCTTATGGAAAATGGGGTCCATAAGGGCCAAAATTCTGTGAGATTTTGTCTCACAGTGTGAGGTATGGCATGTATGCCAATTTGTCATCTGTTGCAGAAGTACCAGGCAGTCTATCTATTTCTCTGGCCCCAGTAGATAGCCATATGCAGGTGAATTTAACCTTTACCACTCTCTGGGCATTTTCAGCAGACGGCAAATTGATGATATTTTTCTTATTTTTGCCAGAAAACAGGATCTGACATTTCATGCAAATTGTCTCCTGAGGAGACAATTTGCATGCAATGTCAAATCCTGTTTTCTGGGAAAAATAAGAAAAATATTTCAAAATGTCGTCTGCTGAAAATTTTACCCAGAGTGCTAAGCGTTAAGACAAAAAGTGGGCAGCAATTTTTCATTATATTGCCCAACAAACATGACTTGACATTTCCTATGAAAAGGGAACGAATGACATAAAACTTCAAATCTTTTTTTCTGGAAATAATAACCTGTTTTAACCTTGGCAAATTCTGCAGATGGAAAATTGGAAATATTTTTGTGCAGAAAACAGGGTTTGACATTTTATGCAAGTTGTCTTCTACGGAAAAATATTTCAAATGTCGTCTGCTGAAAATTTTATCCAGCATGCTTAGCATTAAAGATCACTTCTCTTTATCAACTTGTAAACAGGTATAAATAATTAAAATGTGATCATTCCACCCTCAGTTAAGAGGCCACCTGCCTAAAGACCATATTTTTGGACTCTCTTGGGAAGGCCTGTGTGTCTATATTTGAAAATATCATAGGCTGATATTTGAAGTCAACATTTATTAGCCAAGCAGACAATGAACTAATGAATGACAACATTCTAAGTTTTCCCAGAAAACAGAGCTTGACATTTGCATGCAAGCAACATGAATTATCAACCCAAATTTTATGGTAAAAATGTTTTAATCAATATATGTCTGGCATCCCATAAAGGAGACATTGGCAAATGGTGCAGACCCAAATCATATGCTGCAGAATGTGGCATCTGATCAAGGTCTACATTGTTAGCATTAAAACCATGAATTACTATAAAACATGGTAATAATGAGATGTAACCAGACATCCCTTCTGTTGAAAATGGACCTGTCCAAAGAGTTGTGGTAGAAGAGTCCACTCATCATAAATGAGTTAAAATGTCATATGCCAGTACCGTATTTGACGTAATTACCGCACATGCCCCTATAAGCACTCAGTCAAGCAATTCCGTAGTCTTTAGATTACAGTCAGTGTACTTATACCTATTTCTTTATAAAGGCATATGTTGTGGGTACCCATTTCAATTGCATCAACACATCGCTGCAATTCAAATGAGTACCCACAAAATATGCTTTTATAAAGAAAATCAAAAAAAAAACAACAACACACAAAAACGCTGATCTTTTCTTTTTGTTTTAAAGTGTACCCTTAGTACAGGCAGATACATTTTACCAAAAGTTTTCCCAGTAATTTTGAAAAACCTAAGCACACAGTGCGGTAATTAGGTTGAATGGTATAGGGTATCTAAATTTGGCAAAAAATTAAAGAAACCAGTAAAGGAAACATCAGCAATACATATTTAAGCTGAGAAAATCTACCTCCTGAAATGGCACCCAACTGACACTCAAATCAGCCTGCTCATCAGTTTGTTGTAGGCACATGATTTTTGTTTGTGCTGAGGTTTTACGGCCCAGTCAACCCAATGGGGTCATGTCGAGCGCGGTCAGTTTACCTAACCACACATTTGCTGGGCAGGCTTAGTCCTCTAAGCGGTTAACCAGTATTGTGCACATTCTTTTGCCAGAAACTGACAACTGCCCTTCTTGAATCAGCGGAAGGGAGAGAATGACCGTAGAAAATATTTCATGATCAATCTCCACGAAAGAATGTTGCCGACCTCGGCGGGGGTTGAACCCACGACCTCCTGGTCTCCAGTCGGACGGCGCATCCAACTGAGTCATCGAGGCCGGCTGTAGGCACATGAGAAAAACTTTGCATCCTTAGTTATTCAAAATGTGCCAAATAAAGATTCTGATCAGACTGCGTGAATGTGCAGGCTGATCTGACTCTTCACTGGGCGCACATGTCTGATGGTACGTTTTCTGACACTGTGGCTCATTTGTGTCGTGCCATGCTAAAACATGTCTACAGGCATATGCGAACAGTGAAAGCCCAGATCAGACTGCGCATTTGCGCAGTCTGATCTGGGCTTTCTCTGTCCACTAACAGAATAATTGGATAGTATAGAATGTATGACTGGAGAGCAAAGACCTGGATGATACTTTGCGAATGTGCAGGATGATCTGAATCTGCATGTTTTTTGCATGTTTGAAGGCACTTTTTTGCTTGATGTTGCCCATTTGTCAAAACTCTCCCTGGAGAAATTGACAGTGTTGCAAGAAATATTGACTTCTAAGAAGCCTTATTCCCAGAGGAATAATCCAATTTTCCAGAATTTAGACTGATTATCTGTCTATACAAACTGAAATTTAGTGAAAAATTAGTGGCAATTTTTACACTTTGTTGAACCAGTCACAACCACTCTGGAACAAAAAATTCCAAAACAAACAAATGCAGAAAGATGGGCTGACAGGCATTGTGGCTAAATGTGTAACTTTTTGTAACCTTTCTCTAAGGTTGATAGCTGCCAGACTGCAATCAAAGTTGGTTATGGTAGGGAGATGGCTGTTATTTGGGAAGGGTTACATTCACAGGTGAAAACAAATCAAGGAATCTCTTGGGTGGTGGTGGTTTTGCAATTTTATGGCCCTTAAACAATGTTTAGTATCAGACAGACAGTGTGTTTTTTTGCAGGGGAGGGTTGAGGCAGGGGGTTGAGGCTTGATGCAATATCTTTGTTTGGGCCCTTTGTAGTTCAACTAATGGCTTCCTTTAGCTCTGGTAGTCAGTGTCAGAGGTGTTTGCCACGAGCCCTCTTCCTTGTTTTACAACAGTGATTTAATTTGATTTACATGCTTTTCTGTGACATTCACTAATTGAGTAAGGGAGCTCTATGCAAGATGAACAATTATTTTGTATTTTTTTTACAATATATGGACCTTGGGTGAAGTTTTGGCACCAGTAACATTGATTAAACCCCGTCATTCACAGGCAGTGATTTTTGTGTTGTTCATTATTTGTGAGGCATGTTGCTTGTTAACCTTACCAGTCTCTGGGCTAGTGTAAGGCTTGTTGCTTGTTAACCATTACCAATCTCTGGGGTTACCAATCTCTGGGTTAGTGCAAGGCTTTTTGCTTGTTAACTGCTACCAATCTCTTGGCTACTTCAGCAGATGACAAATTGGTCATATTTTTCTTATATTTCCCAGAAAATAGGTTTTGAAATTTCATGCAAATTGTCTCCACTGTAGAAAATTTCCATGAAGTGTCAAATCCTGTTTTTCTGGGAAAAATAAGAAAAATATTTCAAAATGTTGTCTGCTGAAACTTTTACCCAGCATGCTAAGCATTAAGCCACTCTTCTTTTTGTTGGTGCTTTGTCTTGTATGTATTGTGCACAATATTTAACCCTCGTCCTGCTGAACCCAGATATACCCTGCCTTTGCAAACAGTCTGAAGAAGCCAACTGACCTGGATCTGCACTGTTTGTCATAAAGTATTCATAAAGTATTTGAAATTGTATGAACAACTAGGATAACATAATCTGATTGGCCGAAAATTAGGAGTGGACATGGCATCTTACACAGTGTTTTTTACTACAGATCCTTCTAAGGTGATGATAATCTTATGTTGTCAGTTTCTGGCAAAAAAACATGCAAAAGTACTGGGCCCAGTTGTTCAAAACTAACGATGTTGTTAGTTAATGATTCGTTAAAATTTACATAGAGTGATACGCAAATATGCTGAAATTTTTTTGCTGAGAAAATGTGAGTAGCTTTTGCTACTCACATTTTTTCAGCAAAAAATATCAGAATATTGTGTATTGAATCCGCTAAAACAATTAACGAAATGACCCTTAACGAGCTCGTTAAGCTAACGATGCTTTGAACAACTGGGCCCAGGTTAACTGCTTAGAGGACTAAGCCTGTCCAGAAAAAATGTGGTTAGGTAAACTGACTGGCTCAACATGACTTTAATGGGTTGACTGGGTCGTATTATCTCAACTCAACTCAAGTACATGTACCACACATTGGACCTTTAGGTAGCAATTTTGTTTTGAAATGTGTAATTTGCCACCTCAACTACCATCATCTCAGTTGTGTCTAATGTCATTCACTTCACTGAAGAGAATAAAGTTTTTCTCTGTCTATCTGTCTGTCTGATAAAAAGGCCATTATGTAGGCAGACAGAACAGTTCATTGCCAGTGAATTTTGGCATTAACCTTTTGCACTGTCTGAGCTAATTCAGACGACAAATTAATGATATTTTTCTTAGTTTTCTCAGAAAACAAGATTTGACATTTCATGCAAATTGTCTCCATTGAAGACAATTTGCATGAAAATGTTAAATCCTGTTTTCTGCAAAAAATAACTAAAAATATTTCAAAATGTTGTCTGCTGAAAATTTTACCCAAAGTGCTAAGCGTTAACCCTTCACGTTCTAATCATAACATCTGCAGATGACATTTTGATTGTTTTTATATTTCTGAGAAAATAAGGCTTGACATTTCTTGTATTGTCTACCAGCAGATGATTCACCTGAAATGTTGAGTCTTTTTTCTCTGAAAAAATGATAATAATAAAGATTCAGAATGTTGTCTGCTGCAGTTTTGCTTAGTCCTTTAAGGGTTAATTGTATTTTTTAAAATGTCAAACCCTATTTTCTGGAGAAAAATACGAAAATTATCATTGCTTTGTCATCTGCTGACTTAGCCTAGAGAGTGCTAAAGATTAAGCAAGACAGCAATTACAGATATAAATTATTGCCAGAGACATTGTTGTTCAAATGATGTCTGTGTTGTTTGGCAACATTACAAATGTGAAAAGCTATCAAAAGTGAAAAAGTTTTTTATATGCTAAAGTACAGTAACTGAAAAACATGCCTTGCTGTATTTTAACCCTAGTCCTGCTAAGTCCGGATATACCCTGTCTTTACAAACATTGTAGATCCAGATCAGTTGGCTTCTTCAGAAGCCAACTGATCTGGATCTGCACGGTTTGCCATTAAGTATGTGAATTTGTATCAACAACCTGGATCAAGTAATCTGATTGGCTGAAATTTAGAAGTGGGTGTGGCATCTTACTTTATTCAGCATGACAAGGGTTAAAATTATTGCCAATTTAACCCATTTATGCCAAGTCGACTCTTCTACCTTAATTCTTTGGACTGGTCCATTTCCAATAGAAGGAGTGTCTGGTTTGTTTTTAGTATAACCATGTTTTAAAGAAATAGCTGTATTTAATGCAAACAGTATAGACCCTGATGAGAAGCTGTGTTCTGTGGTGTCTGATCTGGGTCAATACTGTTTGCCAATGTCCCTGTTATGGGATGCTAGGCATATATGGGTTACCCTTTACCACTCTCTGGGCTAATTCAGCAGATGACAAATTGGTGATATTTTTCTTATTTTTCCCATAACAGGGTTTGATATTTCATATAAATTGTCTCTTAGGAGACAATTTACATGAAGTATCAAATCCTAGTTTCTAGGAAAAAATAAGAAAAAATATTTCAAAATGTCGTCTGCTGAAATTTTTTACCCAGCATGCAAAGTGTTAATGGGAATGGATACACTTTCAGAGCAAGCAACTCTGTAATACCAGTAATCATGTTTACCTCCCTTTCTGATAGGAGTCTGCTGTAGAAGAATCAAGCAAATGTTGCAAACAATATCAAATCTCAGAGATAATTTTCAGTTTCAGCTTACAGTTCATCAATTACATCTCTCCTTCTTCCAAATTACTGCCTTATAAAAGCATTAGAGTTCATGAACTTGGTCAAATGCCCATAATCAGCAGTTAATCACAGAAATCATTGAAAAATTACACCATCTAGAGGACTGCTTATGAATAAGATGCAAATAAAGTAGTGGGTAGGGCATTATTAACTCTCTCTCAGCTGCGAAATTACTTCTTATTGCAGAGGCGGATTCAGAGGAGATTAGGGGAGGGGGCAGGGTGTGTGTGGGAGTTCAGTTAAACCCCCATTTGACTTCAGTCAAACTCCTTTTTGACTCACAATGTGAATGTGAAATTTTGTACAAAATTTGATAAATTTGGGATACCGTATTCACCCTAAATATTAGACAGGCTCCAGTCATTTCTGCACTTGTTTGTTTTTTTTTTGTTGTTGTTTTTTGGCATTCTTTATCAGCATACTTTATCAATTCCTGTAGCTGTAGCAAATTTTGTCTCTTTAATCCCAGTTCTGTTTTACTATCTTTTCACTAAGGGACATAACTGATTAAATCATATAAACTAGATTTTCTTTTTTCTTCCAAAAGACCTTTGAAAAGAAAAGAGAAAATGATAGAAAAGATAGAGTCTGGAGACAGACTACCGTACCTAAATATTTACATTCCTTACTCTCTACCTTATATTTCTCTTCCATTTTACTACCTGTGAATGTGTGTAAAATTGCACGGTGAGGGGCAATCAGTGTAGACCCTGATCATTCTGCAGTGTCTGATCTGGGTCTACACTGTTTGCTCTGGCCTGTCTGTCCAAATATGTAGATTAATTATGGTAATTTGATTAAATAAGACCACTTCATCCTGAATCTGCAGATTTTGTATTGAGCTAAATAGGTACAGAGGAACCTCTTTATAACTTGGTTCACTACAGCATGTTTTTTTTTTTTGATAATTGCTGGTCATATATATATACAATTTCAGGGTAGGCCTATTTGAGAGCATCCCAAAACCTCCAGAAACAAGGCCCATTCATTAGTTCTAGATTGTCTGACATGGGAGGGAATGTACTTTACAACAAACCTTCATTTGTCGGTATTCAAGGCCAATCGATGAAACAATTCTCCAAAATCACAGTCAAATTTCAGTACTTACAGTTTCCTGGGGTCTTTTTTTTTTTGGTCTTTCCCCTATCCAATCAAATAGGCTCCTGTGCCAACCCTGCAAACTATCAAATCTTTCCTGCAATGGCCACATGTGGTGCAAGTTTTCTTTTCTTATCTCTTTTTTTTTTATAAGTATGTGAAGCAAACAGTGGTTTCTAATGTGACTTGCTATCTTGATCACATTTATTACACTAATAATTAGCCAGTCCATTGATATATCATGTGCAAGTGTGAATTGCGATTGAAAACAAGGGAAATAATGCATGCTTAGGTAAGAGTACCCCTTCCAAATACCCAGATCAGAGGCAGGATAAGGGTTAGATATGAATCACAAAAATGTTGTATCTATACAAAAATGTTGTATCTATAAAAAAATGTATAGCTTATATATGTATAAAAATGACCATAAGTAGATGGATCTATAATGTTGTAGTCACACCAAAATGTATAGATTATATAGAAAGATGACCATAAATGGATACAACATGGTTGTTTCGTTAGCTAACATAATGTTGGATCCAAGCAATAGTGTAAAAAGGAGGCTGTTGTATTTCAACTGATAATTATAAGATACAATGAGTCTTGTAATTTCAAACACTGATAACTCAAACTAGTGCTTAACCCTTGTCCTGCTGAACCCGGATATACCCTGCCTTTGCAAACAGTGTAGATCCAGATCAGTTGGCTTCAGAAGAAGCCAACTGATCTGGATCTGCACTGTTTGTCATTAAGTAATTGAATTTATACCAAAAACCTAGATCAAGTAATCTGATTGGCTGAAAATTAGAAGTGGGTGTGGCATCTTAATTTATTCAGCATGACAAGGGTTAAGTCTAAGTGAAAGGCCATAGTCACCAAGTTTTGTTTGTTATATGTTTCTTACATGTCAGCTTCTTTTATCTCCAACTTCTGTTATCTCAAACCAAAAGTTCTGTCCCTAGGAGTTTGGGATAACGAGAGTTGACTATCTGTATATGAAATATCCCATATGATAAATTTCATATGATATGCGATAAATAATATCCAGTAGCTTCTGTGGTATATAAGATATAAGGGATTATAAGACCTAATATATGCAATATCTTCTAAATTATATAAAATTGTATATATTATTATAACAAATATCTTATATGAAACAAGATATCTTACATAGAATCTTTAGATACCTAATATTAGACATAGCATACCTTGTTCAAACTCCAAACTTCTATAACATATATATGATATGACATATAAGATATCTTATCTACAATATAAGGTATATGTTAAATCCCAATTTTAACTCGATACTGGACCAACTTAACTCGATACTCGACAATTTTAACTCGATACTGGACCAACTTAACTCGATACTCGACAATTTTAACTTGATACTCAACCAATTCAACTCGATACTCGACAATTTTAACTCGATACTCGACAATTTTAACTTGATACTCGACCAATTCAACTCGATACTCAACAGTTTTAACTTGATACCTAACTTTTACAACTCGATACTTGACACTCGACAAAAAGAAACCCTCATATGTTAAATTATATAGGGTTATTGAACTGATATTGATGAATATTATCCCAAGTTAGGATATCGAAGGACACAAGTTTGCGAGTGTCCATAGATATCCCAATGAGGGACAATATTCAACAATAACCCTTTTTATATAGCTATAAATAGTTTTGCTTGATTAAATGCTTTATAGACAAAATTCTGTGAAAATTCTTTGTCTGAAATTAGCAATTCTATCAACAATGTGAAATTGATATTACAAAAGCAATATCATATTTGCACTAGTGCGATATCATATGTCATATTATGGTGATATTCGAAGGCACCCAAATTAGCATGCAATATCAAGTAAGCATGCCAATATCGTGTGATATTGGAATGCTTGCTCCTGGGATTTTAATGATGCCTCCAACTTTATATACCATAATAACCCCAAGTATTGGGGCAGACAGGCCTGAGCAAACAATGTAGACCCAGATCAGATGCCACATTCTGTCTACACTGTTTATAACACATCTAGTGGTATTTTAGGCATAGTAGCAGGTAGAAAATAGAAATGTTCAAACTTTGGGACAAATATAGTAAGGAAATAAGGTGTCCCTATATTAACCCTTGTCCTGCTGAATAAATTAATATGCCATGCCCACTTCTAATTTTCAGCCAATCAGATTACTTGATCCAAGTTATTGATACAAATTCAAATACTGAATGGCAAACAGTGCAGATCCAGATCAGTTGGCTTCTTCAGAAGCCAACTGATCTGGATCTACACTGTTTGCTAAGGCTTCAGCAGGACCAGGGTTAAGGGTAAATATGGCAATCCCTGTGGACTTTTTTCAAAATTCATAATCAAAGCACTGAGAGCACTAGTGGGTTGATTGTCTCTGAGTGCAGGCTGGGAAAATGGTCCCGAACAGGGATGTAAGACTGTTTCATTAAACCCTTAAATTCCTGTAATTAAGCATTCTGTTACATCTGATCTGGGTCTGCACTGTTTGCCAATGTCTCAAATGACCCAGTACCGGTTTTACAGATAACCTCATATCATTATTATGGAATTACCTTAAGGAAATTTTGGTGTTTGTATGATAGGGCTCAGTTGTAAACAATCGACCCAAAAATCAACATAAAAGACAATGGAAACTCTCTACCAGCCATCACCGTACCATACATATCTGGAAAATTACATAGGGTATTACAAAAGGCATATAAGAAGGCATATAAGAAGGCATATTAAAAGGCATTATGTATCCAATATCTTATAAGATGTCTTGAATATTTAATAAAAATCCTACTGGTATGTAAGTCAAAATATGGGTTTAGGCTGATACTGTATACAAAGATGTGATGCCACAAAATGCCAAGCAATTAAAATGTCTCATTCTCAAAGCAGCCTCTTCCTAGCTCATGATGTGTAACTGAAACTGTCATAATAAGAGCTATTTCTGTTTGGGTTGATTGCTTACAATGTAGCCATAGTATACAAAGCCAAGATTTCCTTAGGTAGTTGTCCACATGATTGTTACCGACCAATGTAGTCAAACCACATGTTAGACTAAATCCAGGTAACTGTGTAACCTGGTCTGGGACATTTGGGACATTGGCAAACAGTGCAGACCCAGATCAGATGATGCAGAGCTCGGCATCTGATCAGGGTCTGCACTGTTTGCTAAAATTACAGTAAGTTATGGGTTAAATGAAACAATCGTAAGTCCCTGTTCAGGACCATTTTCCCAGCCTACACTCAGAGACAATCGACCCACCAGTGCTGTCAGTGCTTTGATTCATAAATGTAGGGAGTATGTTCTTACAGTAACCCATTGTAGACTGAATAGACTCTCCCAGACTATATATTGGAAGAATCCAATTTCAATTTTAGGTACGTCTGGCTATGAGATTTACATAGTCCTAGAGAAAAATGGCTGAACTACTTGCAAACAGTGCATTCTGCGGCGTCTGATCTAGGTCTGCACTGTTTGCCAATTAGCCATTTTATGGGTCTCCCGACTACAATGGGTTAACCCATTTATGCAGAGTGGATTCCTCTACCTTAACTCTTTGGATGGGTCAATTTCCAGTTAAAGGGGTGTCTGGTTAGTTTTTATTATTACCATGGTTTACAGAAATTCCTGTACTTTATGCAGAGTAGACCCTGATCAGATGCCGCATTCTGTGGCATCTGATCTGGGTCTACGCTGTTTTCCAATGTCCCTTTTATGGGATGCCAGGCTTAAATGGGTTAACTCTTAAGCGCCAAACAAAATTTGTTGCAGATGATATTCTAAATTTTAATTTTTTGGAGAAAACAAGTCTTGACATGTCATGTGAATTGTCTGCTTGGCACATAAATGTTAAGGATCCTGTTTTGCTTGACAGACTCCTAATAACTTTTCGCCATGAAAACGTGCTGCAGGTACTCATTAGAAGTGCCTCACTGAGGCACTTCAGATGAGTCCCTACAACATATGTTTTTGGAAGAAAAAGAAAATACCCCCTCTTATCTAGAGCTTTGTTTGCATCATATGGTAATTCTGGGATGACAGTCAATAACTATAATTATTATCCCAATATGAGGACTGGCAAAACATAATTCAGTTAGGTCGTGACAATTGACCAAGAAAATTGTCTCATTTGCAACTTCCCACCTGATGCTCATGTTGTCTTCATAAAATATACATAAGAGAGGGAAATGTTCCATTGATTGTTTTTTCTTTGACTCCTGTACCATAATTACACTTAATACCGTATTTATTTTAATATACTTGTTGCAATTCATTGCTGCTAAAATGATAGTATTGAGTCCACATTTGGGCCAAAAATAAGGTATTTTGATGGCCTAAACTCAATTCTGTGTGTGTTAAGTAATGCTTTTCTCCTAGAAAACTTAGTAGTAGGAGGGGGCATTTATTAGCCCTGGTCCTGCTGAGCCAGATATGTCCTGCCTTTGCAAACAGTGTAGATCCAGATCAATGAACTGATCTGAATCTGCACTATTTGTCATTCAGTATGTGAATTTATATCAAGAACTTGGATCAAATAATCTGATTGGCTGAAAATTGAAAGTGGGCATGGCATCTTAATTTATTCAGAATGACAAGGATTAGAGAGAGGGCTTATACTAGGATAAATATGGTATAGTCAAACTTCAATGGCTCAAACATTTTTGGGACCATGGAAATTTGTTATCGCCATGGATAGTGCCATGGGTAGTTCGAACCACTGAGGGTTCATCTGGGTGGGCTAATAGGCAGTAAGGTTTCTTGTATAATCAATTTTCACATTAAAATATAGCCCGGACATACCGTATTTACCCTAAATATTGGGACAACTTAACTCTTACCTTTTGTCCTAAAAGTTGAAGGAGTCCATTTTACTAGTTGATGTGTCTACAAACAGCTGGATGAGTGCCAAACCGAATAGATCCTGATCAGATATGGCATCCTGCTCCATCTGATTGGGGTCTACACTATCTGCTCAAATATTCAGATAAATATGGTCAGTTTTTAAGGTGTTAAGAAGCCAAAACAGAATCTGATACAAAAGGAACTCTAAATTCTTTGCATGCTGGATAAAAATTGCAGCAGTTGACATTTTCAAATATTTTTCTTATTTGTCCCTATTTCAATGTGTCTTGCACAGAAATTTCTACCCAGTAAGCTGAATATGGAGTTATGGTGTGTGCATACCATAATAACCCTAAGTACTGGCACAGATAGGCCTTTGAAAACAGTGTAGACCTGGAATAGATGCTGCATTCTCAGGGTCTACACAGTTTGCCATATATACAACAATATTTTAGACACATCAAGAGGTAGTAGAATGGACTATTTCAAATTTTAGGACAAGTATGGTAAGTAGATGGGATATCCCAATATTTCAGGTTATTAACATATTTAGGGTAAATATGGTAGCAATGCTTTGGAAAATCAATGGATACCAATTGGGTCTTCTCCTCACTAGGTCATTTGATGCCATTAATCCATTTATGTTGAATGGACTCCTCTACCATAACTCTTTGGACTGGTCCATTTCTAATATAAGGGGTATTTGGTTAGTTATTATTATTACCAAGTTATTATAGGAAATTTCTGTATTTAATGCAAACTGTGCAGAACCCTGATCAGATGCCACATTGTGCGGCATCTGATCTGGGTCTACACTGTTTGCTAATGTCCCTTTTATGGGACACAAGGCGTAAATGGGTTAAATAGGTCATTAACCTGTAAAATGCTAATCACAACCGCAGACAATTTGCTGATATGTCCAGCCTTATTTGGCCTGAAACAAGTCCGCTACAATTTCGCAAGGTGCTTTAAGGGTTATCAATCCCCTACCTCTCTCTGCATAATTTCCTGCTGCTTTAATTTAATGCTTTGCATGCTGGGTAAAAATTTCAGCCGAAGACATTTTGAGATATTCCCCTTATTTTTCCCATAAAACAGACCATGATGTGCATGCAAATTATCCCCTATGGAAACAATTTGCATGTAATGTCAAAGCCTATTTTATGGGAAAAATAAGAAAAATATTGTCAGTTAAAACTCAGTTTGTAGTCGCTGTATAAGCACAGAGAGTGGTTAAAGGTTAAGCTGAATAATTGATTACCTGGCCATGCTAATGATTACTGACATGAAAAATGTTTTATATCATCTTTGTGTTAGGTCACATGACTTCAATAATTAAACATGTGACTTTTGAACTGGAAAAAAAAACTAATCAAATGTATAATAATTTTTCTCTCTCCCAGTAATGATTATAAGGATAATGGATTGAATTTCTAATGAAAGAAATCAATATAGTTACACTGGAAATCTGTTGCTTTGGATTCCAGTTATGAGATAGTAGCTGCAAATTGCTTTTAACCCATTGATTCTGAGTGGACCCTTATACCTCAACTCTTTGGAACAATCTATTTCCAATAGTTGGGTATCTAGTTAGTTTTATTATAACTATGTTTTATAGAAATTCCTATAGATAATGCAAACAGTGTAGACTCTGATCAGATGCTGCAGAATGCAGCATCTGATCTGGGTCTGCATTGTTTGTGAATGTCCTTTTCATGGCACACAAGGCATAAATGGGTTAACTTTAATATTTTGTTTGCTACTTAACAACAAGCAGGAATGATACCTAGGAATGAAAATATGAGCGTTGTTCGATATGTAATGTTTATTGTGTATAATTATCTTAAAAAGAACCAAATCAAATGATCAAGTAAACTTTATATCCTTTAAAAGTATTCTCTGTGGTTGGGAATCCACTTCGGTATATTTCTGACACTGGCTGATGACTGATCCATGGGCTTGCCTGGAGTTATATCGATAACAAGATAAGAAGGTTTTCAGTTTTGGAAAAAGGAAAAGTCTTACAGGTTCCCATCTGGAGAGTATGGTGGGTGTGGCAAGATGGTTACCTTCTCCAACTTCAGAAATTTCAGACGTATGTGTTGGAGCATTATAATGCAGCAGACAAACATGTTGAAATCCTGTCACAATTTACATGACATGTCATATCCTGTTGTCTGGGAAAATAAATAAAATATCATCTTTGTATCATCTGCTGAATTAGCCAAGAGAGTGGTAAAGGTTATGGTCTGGGAAAAAATAAAAAAAAAAGGTTTCAATACATATATGTCATCTGCTGAAAATTTACCTGACATGTTAAGCTTTAATTCTAAGGTCTCTGACAGAGGAGAGAATGTACTTCTAAATGAATCTAGATTAAGTCAATCTGTGAAATTATGCTCCAAAATTACAGCCATTTCATCATGTTCTAACCCTTGTCCTGCTGAACCCGGATATACTCTGCTTTTGCAAATAGTATAGATCCAGATCTGGATCTGCACTGTTTGCCATTCAGTTTATGAATTTATGTCAACAATCTCGATCAAGGCATCTGATTGGCTGACAATTAGAAGTGGGTGTGGCATCTTAATTAATTCAGCTTGACAAGGGTTAACTTTCCATTTTTTGCCTAGGAGTAGTCACATGAAATGTTAAGCTTTACTAGTATTTGCTCAGAGAAAATGAACAACAAAACAAAAACAATGTGAAATGGCCCTATAAGGGGTTAGTAATTCTAAAAGGTCCAGATACTGTGTTACTGAATACTGATAACCTTGGCCAGACTTTGTCCCTGTATAGTCCAATCCAGTTTTTCAATCAGTTCTTCACTGTTTACCAGGCTCTTTAGGTCTAGATAACAGTGGGTATCAGGTAAATATTTTTCTTATTTCTCCACAAAAACATATGGTGGGTACTCATTAGAAGCACCTCATTGAGGCACTTCTAATGAGTAAACACAATACAGTTGACTCTCGTTATCTCGACCTCGCTTATCTCGGATAACCGCTTATCTCGAAGTGAAAATCTGGACCCTGCTTAAAAATGAAAATCTAACAACAGGTAACAAAATATTGTGGAAAAGAGGAGAAATTGCTCCTAAGGAGCAATTTCTCCTCTTTTCCACAATATTTTCAACATATGTCCTACTTCAAGAGTCCAATTATATATACATTTGTTAAATGCGGTTGTTCGATTTATTTTTTCCTCAAGTCTGCAAATCTGATATGTCGAAGTACGGATATCTCGAAGTATTATAGAGAGTCCCTTGGAGTTCAAGATAACGAGAGTCGACTGTATATGTTTTTGTGGAGAAATAAGAAAATATCAATACTTTTGGATTGAAAAAACATCTAATCAGAGTTGGTAGCACATGTAACTGCAAATCCAAGGTTCCCAAGTTCAAATCCCAGCTCAGCCGTATAACTTTCATGGAGATTGATCATGAAATCATTTCTGTGGTCATTCTCCCCCTTCCACTGATTCAAGAAGGGCAGTTGTCAGTTACTGGCGAAAGTGTGCACAAGTACTGGTTACTGCGCAGAGGACTAAGCCGGCCCAGGAAAAAAGTGCGGGAAGGTTAACTGACTGGCTCAACATGTGCTTAACCCATGGAAGACGGGAGACCCCTAAATGGGTAACTGGCAGTGCAAACCCAGATCAGACACTGCAGAATGCAGTGTCTGATCAGGGTCTCCACTGTTTGCAAATAGTTCAATCATTTTTCTTCAGGAATATCTACATCATATTGCCTGACATACCCAACATCGAAAATGGACTCTTCCAATATGTAGTGTTGGAGAGTTTATTCAGTCTTTAATGGGTTAACAGTTTTGACTGAGCCATAAAATTAAAATCAAAAAATCTTCACTGTTTGCAAACAGAAAAAGTGTTGCTTTCCATACAGTTGGCTTTACCATCTTTACACAAACATTATTACAAAAACAATTCCAGAGGTCAGAATGTTCTGTACTAAGATATGACGTCAAAAGCAATAACGTGAAGTCGGTGAACAGAAATCTTTTTATTGCAATTCTTTTATCTAATCGCACTTCAGCTGCTTCTAACAGTAACACACTTCCGAAACCATAATTTCATTTAAAGGCGGACAATAGATCTAGAGAGAAATCAATTCTCTTGAAATCTGAGCCGTAATCAATACGTTTATTCTGAATGTAGGGTAATAAATCTAGGTCTGAGATTGCTTCCGAGAAAAAAAAAAAAAAAAAAAAATATATATATATATATATATATATATATATATATATATATATATATATATATATATATATATAGTATTTATCTCTTAAAATGCTTAGTGGAATCGCAAGCAGTGAAGACCCTGATTAGACTGCTCCTTCAGGAGCAGTCTGATCTGGGTCTGCACTGTTTTTTCATATGGCATTTTGTCAGAAACTTTGATGTTTGAAATTTTAGGACATTTACTATAGTATATGAGACCAAACACCTCTTTTCTTATGGTTTTCATAAGGGTTTCATAAAGAGTTCTTGAGACAAAATCTCAGCAGCAGCATAACTGATGACATTTTTAATTATTGCTCCAGAAAACAGGGTTTAATATTTCTGACAAATTGTCTCCTTATTTTCTTGGAAAATAGGAAAAACTATTAATATCAAGTGCTGAAATTTTTACCCAGCATGCTACATGTTAAACTTAATTCGCCCAGTTCAAACTGTTTCTGTTAAATTGATTAACGCCTAGCATGCTGGGTAAAAATTTCAGCAGAAGACAGTTTGAAATATTTTTCTTTTTTCTCGGAAAGTAGGCTTTTCCATTTCAGAACCTATTTTCTGGACAAAAAAAAAAAAGAAAAATATCAATTTGGTGTCTGCTGAATTTGCCCAAAGGCTGTAGGGATTAATCACCAGTGCATTCACCCTTAAAGCGCCAATCACAACTAAAGCAGACGACAATTTTTATTTTTTTTTTTGGAAGAAAACAAGTCTTGACAGTTCATGTGATGATTCACATGAAATATCAAGACTTGTTTGCTCTGAAAAATAAAAAATAAAAATTTTAGAATGTCGTCTGCTACAAATTTTGCTTGGCGCTTTAAGGGTTAACAGTGAAAAAGATTTTTTTATGGAATCGAAAGCAGAAGCTTTACAAAGACAAACAGAAAGGCAGGTAGAGGAAATAAGAAGATATTAATGCACCAATTACAACTGCAGCAGACAACATTTTTTTTTTTTTTTTTATCTGTATTTTTCAGAGTAAATAAGACTTGACAGTCTATGTGAATCATCTGCTTGGCAGAAGATTCACATGAAATATCAAGACTTATATTCTATGAAAAATTAAAAAATAACAAAAACAAAATAAAAATGTTGTTTGCTACAGTTGTGATTGACGCTATAATGGTTAAAATGTCATGAAGCAATTACTGGAAATATGGGATGAGCATGTTGGTCATTGTGACGGCTGATATATCATTATGAGGGCCAAGGTACCGTCAAGTCAGGTTGTGTAACTGTATTTTCTCTAAATATTTGGACACCTTAACACTTAGCCATATTTGTCCTAAAATTCAAACAAATCGGTTGATTTGTTTAACCTTTCCCACTCTCTTTCCAATTCAGCAGACAGCAAATTGATATTTTTCTTATTTTTCCTTGAAAATAGGCTTTGACATTTCATGCAAATTGTCTCCATTGGAAAAATATATAAGCTAAATACAGTCAAATCTCATTATCTCTATTTTGGTTATCTCGAATAACCGCTTATCTCGAAGTGAAAATCCGGTCCCTTATTTAGCATGGAACTCCTACAACAGGTAAAAAATATTGTGGAAAAGAGGAAAAATTGCTCCTCAGGAGCAATTTCTCCTCCTTATCCACAATATTTTCAATATATCTCTAACTTAAAGGGTCAAATTATATATTCATTTCCGAAATGTGGTTGTTCAATTTATTGTTTCCTCAATTAAGCAAATCTGATATGTCAATGTACGGATATCTCGAACGATTTCAGAGAGTCCCTTGGACTTCGAGATAACGGGAGTAGACTGTATTGTGCAGTAACTGTTTGCTAAGGCCTGTCTACCTAAATACTTAGCTAGATATTGTACTTTTCATGTGATGTATTTACACTAAATATTTGGACTGACTTAGTCTGATCAACTGTATTTTCTAGGTAAAACATTTTTCCAGCATTTCCATGTGCAATGAAATTCCCACAAAGCTATTGAATACCCTTAATTTTCATTTGAAAATCAATGCACCAGCTGAAACTTTATGCACTGACTGCAGATAACACATTCCCATGGAGTCATTAATTGATACATTGACAAACCAATGAAATTGCTTTTAACGCTTAGCATGCTGGGTAAAAATTTCAGCAGATGACAGTTTGAAATGTTTTCTTATTTTTTTTACAGACAATAGCATTTGGAATTTCATGCAAATTGTCTCTGAAGGAAACAATTTGCATGGAATTTTAAATCCTGTTTTCTGGGAAAGATAAGAAAATTATTAACAGTTTGTTGTCTGCTGAATTTGCCCACAGAGTGGTAAAGGTCAAATAAAACAAGAGACCATGATGGTCCTATATCACTCACCTGAGCTAATAGATTTACATAGTTAATATTGAAGTCTCAGTCACAAGGAACATTTCTGCCAAATTATATTGAAATCTGTCATCTAGTGGTTACTGACAAGAAGATTTTTAGAGTTTTCTATATACATACATGTATATTGGGAAAATAAGCCATGCCCCCTTGTGGCAATGTTTTTTGATGAATCAAGGTAGCTTGAACAGTCTTGGTAGAAGGTCATCAAAGAAAATTTCTGCCAAAATACATTGAAATCAGTCTAGTGGTTTCTGACAAGAAGATTTCTAAAGTTTTCTATAATTATATGTAGGAAAAATAAGCCCTGCCCATTGGTGGCCATGTTTTTGATGACTCATGATGGCTTGAACAATCTTGGTAGAAATCACCAAAAGAAAGTTTCTGCCAAATTACATTGAAATCAGCCCAGTTCTTTCTGACAAGAAGATTTTCAAAGTTTTCTATATACATATATTGGAAAAATAAGCCCCATCCCCTGGTGACCATGTTTTTTTGATGAATCATGATGGCTTAAACAATCTTGGTAGAGGATCCTCAAAGAAATATTTTTGCCAAATTATATTGAAATCAGTCTAGTGGTTTCTAGCAAGAAGCTTTTTAAAGTTTCTAAATAGATATATAGAGAAAATAAGCCCCCCCTCCTCCCGCCCCAACTTTAGATAGACATGTTAAAGAAAATAGTGAAGACCAAATTAAGGGATGTATTGAGCAATTTGATCAGGACTGCATTTTTTGCCATTCAGTCTGCACTTTTAAACACATTACCAAGTAGTCATATATCAATCTTTACCACTCACAAATTTATGATATTTTTCATATTTTTTAACCCAGAAAACAGGATATGACATTTCATGCATATTGTCTTCATTGGGGACAATTTGCATGTATTATTAAAAATGGAGACAATTTTCAATAAAATGTCAAATCCTGTTTTCTGAGAAAACAATAGAAAAAATATTTCAATATATGATCTGTTGAAACTTTACCCAGAGTATTAAGTTTTAACACTGGTCCTGCTGAACCCAAATATACCTAGCTTTGCAAACAGTGTAGAGCCAGATCAGTTGGCTTCTGAAGAAGCCAACTGATCTGGATCTGCACTGTTTGCCATTTGGTATGTGAATTTGTATCAAGAACTTAGGTGAAGTAATCTGCACTGTTTGCCATTTAGTATGTGAATTTGTATTAACAACTTAGGTGAAGTAATCTGATTGGCTGACAATAAGTAGTGGGCATGGCATAATTTATTCAGCATGACAAGGATTAAAATAAAAAAAAGTAAAGACATACTGAGTCAGAATATTTCAGATAATACTGATTTTGGATAATAAATGGTTTGCTCATGCCTCTCTGTCCATATATTTACAGTAAATGTGGTATTTAAATATGATAATAATATAGTATGAAACAGTGCTGGTGCAGAAAATTTCACTCAAATAGTAAAAAAAAACACACAAAAAAAAAACAACAGTCAAAATGACAGGAAAAACAATTTTAGATGAAAGAAACCACAACATGAGACTTCTGTAAGCCATCAGGATGTTGAAAGCTGAAATGATTGGTTTATATGCATCAAACTCTAAAAGTTACTCTATAATTCCATTTTGGCCCCTCGTAATGAGATATCAATCTGCATAATGATATATCACCTGATAAGGATAAGACATAGACTGTTAAGATGTTGATGATAAAACCAGGTGATAAAAGAGTTATTTTATTATTATTATTTTTCTGCTAAAAATGATTTTGGTGTTTTATTAAAATCATCTATAAAAAAAACCCCAAAAAACAATATTTTCATTGCTTGCATGTAATTTCAAAATCTTATTTTCAGAGGAAAATAAGCAAAATATTTTTTAATATCGTGTCTGCTAATATTTAAATTCATCAGATCGAGTTAACAGGTAGCATGCTGGGTAAATATTTCAGCAGACTACATTTTGAAATACATTTTTCTTATTTTCCTATAAAATAGAATTTGACACTTCATGCAAATTGTCTCCTAGGGAGACAATTTGCATGAGGGAGACAATTTGCATGAAGTGCCAGATCCTATTTTCTAGTTAAAACTGAAAGTTAAAATAAGAAATATAGCATGAGTTTGTTATCTGCTGAATTTACCCATAGCATGGTAAGAGTTAATTAGCAATGAATGAGCCACTATGAACTTGAGTAAATTAACTCTTGTTAATATTGATCACATCCATACTGATCATTACACTACTGATCATTACACCAGTGCACCAGGCAAAAACGGCTCCTCGGCACATGGAGACAGCAAAGGTCCAGATCAGACTGCACAGCCGTGCAGTCTGATCAGGACCTTTGCTGTCCATTTACAGAATCATTTAATATTGTAGACTATATCAAAAGGCAATGAAAGCCTTGGTCAGACTGTGCTCATGTAGGCTGATCTAGTTTCACTGCCGGCATGTGCCCAAAAGTACATTTTTGCTTGGTTTAGCCTGTATCATCCACATGACCAGAAAACCTGCCTTAACCCACTCCAAAAAGGTAATGGGCAAATAGTGCAGACCAAGATCAGATGCTGCAGAATGCAGCATCTGATCAGGGTCTGTACTGTTTTTAAATAGTTTAGCCATTTTTCTCTAGAAATACCCAAAATTGAAATTCAACTCTTCCAGTAGTGTGGTAGAGTTTAGTCAGTCCATACCACATCGCGTGGGAACCAGAACCTAACTGACCAGCTTCTCCTGTTAACGCATTTTAGACTGAATAAAAAACGTGTTATGTTTTTAATGCTGCTCAATGCATTTTCACGTCTCTTTTAACCCTTAAAGTGCTAATCACAACTGCAGCAGATGACACTACATTTTTTTCTTATTTCTCACAGAAAATAAGGTTTGACTTTTTTTTTACTCTGAAAAAATAAAAAGAACTAGACATTTCCAAAGTACACAAATGCCCCCACCATTTGGATCCCTAGCCCCAGCCCAGGGCATGACCAAAGGTCAATTGTAGAACAGAGTTAAATAGGTTTGGATAAGTAGCATATACTAAATTACAACTTCCTAGCATAAAAGGTACCCACCCAAGTTATGATCTCCAAGAAAAACGTGGATGTAAATGTCAATTTTTTAATGTAAACTTAAATATTTGTTATACTCTGGTTATGAATGTGAAATATGCATGTAAAGACATACACACATACAGATGTAAAATCATGACAATGCTATATGCCCCCACACCCCACCCCCTCCCCCCGCGCCACCGCCTTTGGCAGAGCCTCAGGGGGCATAAGAATTTAGGTCATCTGCTGCAATTTTGCTTAGTGCTTTAAGGGTTAATTATCATATATTCATTTCTGCAAAATTTCTATAATTAAATATACATTACTTCACTAGGTGCATATTGTGTGACTAGAAACCTCACAATTCATTGCCCATTTATTGACACATTTTAGCCAAGAATTTCCCAGAAATAGAACAATTGGCTGACACACTTTGATTAATGGTATCCATTATAAACATTATGGCAAAGAGTTATTTTATACACATCATTATTTTCTAATCTAGTTTTAATTCTCCAATTCCCAAAGATGGAACAATAAGAGCTTTTCGAAAGATCATCTGTCAAAAGTGTCTCTGTGGCATTTTTTTTTTCTTTTTCAGAGCTGAATGAATAAAATACAGTGAAACCTCATTACAACCATAGCATTTGTTCCCAAATTGATATATAAGAAAGGTCTTGTTTTTTTTCTTATTTCCTCATAGAACACATGTTTTGGATAGTTGTTAGAATTGCCTCACTGACTCATGTATATTTCTTTTTGTGACTAATTGTTACCTCTTAAGTGAAGATTTCATGACAGTCAAATTGTCATTATAACGAATTTTGTCGTTGTATCGAGTGTTGGTATAAAGAGGGTTGTCTGTACACAGCAAATTCCAGGATTTTGTAACCATCCCAAATACAATACATAACACGCAAGACAATTTTTGATATTTTGCCCCGGCAGGTATCTAGTCAGTTGGTTTAGAGTTTAATGGCACAGTCAACACTATTAAGGACATGTCTGGCCAGTCAGTATACTTAAACACATTTCCTGAGCAGGCTTAGTCCTCTAAGTGGTTACAGGTAAGCAGTACTTGTGCACGTTCTTCACCACAAACTGACAACTGCTCTTCTTGAATCAGTGGAGGAAAGATGAATGATCCTAGAAAATATTTCATGATCATTCACCACAAAAGAATGCTGCAGAACCTGGTGGGGACAAAACTGGGACCTCCTGGTCACCAGTCAGACACACATCCATCTGAGCCACCGAGGCTGGTGTAGGTATGGTGTATATCTAGCTAGGAATTACTGGCAGGATGACTCCACTGAGTACCCCCCAAAAAAAAATATATATATATATTCATGCAAAATCAGCATAAAGTATCTTAAATTATATTGTTGAATTTATTTGTAGTAAAGAAAGGGGCAGTAGTGATTGTCAGAAATCGTTTGTTCTTTTTTCTACTTTTGTGTCTTTGTTAACTGAAATTCACCTTAAAATTAAGTTTATAGCTGAAAAGGGCCTTAATTATGTAATTTGTATAGCAAAATATGACGATTTTTTCATTTTAATTTTTTAAGAAAATAGGTTTGCTTATCTCCACTGATTTTTCTTGCTTTTTGCCAATCATTAAGAAAACATGCCCATTCAAATATATCGAAAATTTCACCAGCAAAAACTGACCATTTTCAGATGAAAATTCTGATATTTTTCAAATTTTTGTTCAAAACATAGATTGTGGGTACTTGTTAGAACTGCCTCAACGAGGCAGTTCTAACAAGTACCCTCAATCCATGTTTTGAGCAGAAATAAGAAAAATAATGTATACCCCTGTACACCCCAGTTTTGTGATATAAAAGTGGGGTTTAAGCGGGTCAAAATTAAAAAGGTATGTTTTTGTGATGGATTTTTCTTGCTTTTTGTCCACTGATGTTTCTTGCTTTTCTGTACTTTATTTGCTTGCTTCTCCAGACAGATTTTTCAATTGTTGTTCATGTCTCATAATAACCTTGTGAACATTTAAGGAATTAAATGGAATCTGATAAAAGCCTACTTCTAAACTACATATTTTATCTTTTATTGTGGGTAAAAATCAAACTGTTCAGTATTTTGTAAAAAAAAAAAAAAAATAAAATAAAGAAATAGATTAATCCTTTAGGGGACTAGATAAACTTGGTAGATTTTCTGCCATTTTTCACAAAAGGGACAATGTTTGTGATTTCCTGTTTGCCTTCCTACACATAAAACCTGTCTGAAAAGTTGTCTACTGTAAAAAGAAAGAATTTGCTCCAAAGGTTAGATGGAATGAATTTTAACGAACTACCATCAAGTATTTATGACAACCCATTTAATTTGCTCTAGTTCACATTAAATTCAAAGCCTGAGATCAATATCTTCAGAGGCTTGCAGTGGTATGCTGAAAGCTTTTGTTTAATCAGGATGATGCAATTAATTAGACTAAGATATAATAGTTTTTTTAATGGCTTCAGAGGCAGACTGAAATATTACACACTGTCATGTATTTTTCAATGCTTTTATCCTCCTATAGGCTAAGATTAGGAAATTACTTTTAGCTTTCCCATAAAAATGGAGTTTGTCGTTCCTCCATCACTTCAGATGAAATGACATTTAGTTTTAATTTCCTGGTGGGTAAAGTAATATGACATCACTCAAGCTCTGTATGTCATCTGGAAATTTGCATAAGTAGCAGAGCAAAAACCCTTGTCCTGCTGAATAGATTAAGATGCTAACTTAAACAAAAACCACTTCTAATTTTCAGCCAATCAGATTACTTGATTCGGATTGTTGATATAAATTCATATACTTAATGGCAAACAGTGCAGAAGCCAACTGATCTGGATCTACACTGTTTGCAAAGGCAGGATATATCCGGGGGGGTTCAGCAGGACAAGGGTTAAAGCAGATGTTTTTCATCACACCAAACAAACATTTACCTCAAAGTTGTGACTTCCTGAAATAAGGGAACCACAAAAATTTGCATAAAATGCTTGCTTCTAAAATGAAATAGACTTACAGAAAAACAGGACCTTAAAACCTGGCACTCTGGATTAAATTATTAAGCAGACAACATATTGAAACATTTTTTTAATCTTTTTTGTCTCCAATGGAGACAATTGGCATGAAATGCCAAATCCTGTTTTCTGGGAAAAATAAGTTTGTTGTCTGCTGAATTTGACCATAGCATGGTAATTAAGTGTGAAAGGAGGTTTTTTTTGTCACACCAAACAACATTTGCCTCTATGTCATGACTTCCTGAAATAAGGAAACAAAGTAAATTTGCATAAAAAGCTTGCTTCTAAACTGAAATATAGAAAATACTTAGAATGTTGTTGTAGCTGCATTCAAAAGTTTTAGCACTCTGGGTAAAATTTTCAGCAGACATTACATATTAATTTTTTTCCCCAGAAAACGGGTTTTGAATTTGCATGAAATGTCGAATCCTGTTTTCTGGGAATATTAAGAGAAATATCATCAATTTGTCATCTACTGAATTTACCCATAGAGTGGTAAAGGTTCAATATACATTTGTAGTTACAAATCAAAATCATGATTATCCCCAAATTTATTGTTGTTGTTGCTTTTGTTGTTGTTTAAAAAAAAGCGGTGATATTGTAGTAGATATTTAAATGACTTCCATTTATCCATACCTCCATCCACTGCAGAAAATATTATCACCTCCATTGATCCATCCATCTGTCCATTTATCTATCTCACATGTTACACTCTTAGACATAATTCACATTAATTGATAAACCCTATTTTCTCAGAAAATTAAGAAAATTATTTTTAAAATATTGATTGCTAATACAGCAAAATTCTGCTATTACAACCACTCAAAATTAAGACCACTCCACCACTAAGAACAGCTTTTCCCAGTCTGTTTGTGTTTAGGTTTTATGGCCCAGTCAACCCAATGGGGTCATGTCAAGCATGGTCAGTTTACCTAACCACACTTTTACTGGGCAGGCATAGTCCTCTAAGCGGTTAACCAGTATTGTGCACATTCTTTCGCCAGAAACTGACAACTGTCCTTCTTCAATCAGAGGAAGGGAGAGCTTTGCCAGTACCGAAAGGTTTCTTACTATTTTATTTCAATATTAAGACTACCTCACTAATGAGACCACTTAGGCAATCATAAATTCTGTTATTATAACCACTTGAAATTAAGGCCACTCCACTATTAAGAACAGCTTTTGCAAGTACCGATAGGTTTCTTATTATTCTACATTCAATATTAAGACTACCTCACTAATGAGACCACTTTTAGGCAGTCATAAATTCTGCTATTACAACACTTGAAATTAAGACCACTCCACTATTGAGAACAGCTTTTGCCAGTACTGAAAGGTTTCTTACTATTCTATTTCAATATTAAGACCACCTCACTAATGAGACCACTTTTAGGCAATCATAAATTCTGTTATTACAAACACTTGAAATTAAGACCAAGACTACTCCACTATTGAGAACAGCCTTTGCTAGTACCGAATGGTTTCTTATTATTCCATTTTCAATATTAAGACCACTCCACTAATGAGACCACTTTTAGGCAGTCATGAAGGTGGTCTTAATAATGAAATTTTACTGTACTTAAATCTGGTGCTTTCAGATTTAAAAAGATATCATATTTATACAACAAGCAGCCCTTAAAGAAAATACAACAAGTGAGTGTATATGAGTTAATAATGTACACTGCACTTGAGCAGCTGTATGCACTTCAGTACCTTGCTATCAACACTTTGCATGTGTGGTAAAAATTTTGGCAGAAGACATTTTGAAATGTTCTTATTTTTCCTAGAAAATAGGATCTAACACTTTATGCAAATTGTCTCCTTAGGAGACAATTTGCTTGAAGTGTTAGATCCTATTTTCTAGGAAAATAAGAAGAACATCATCATTTTGTCGTCTGCTGAATTTGCCTATAGCCTAAGCCAGTGACCAGGGCCCTGTTGTTCAAAGCATCGTTAGCTTAATAAGCTCATTAGCTGTCAAAATGTTAACTGTTCTAGTAAGTACATTATCTAATTCACAGGTATTTTTGCTGAAAAAATGTGAGTAGCTTTTGCAAATGCAAAAACTACTCACATTTTTCAGCAAAAATATTAGCATATACGCCATATTAAATGATCAAATTTAACGATACGTTAACTAACAACATCATTAGTTTTGAACAACTGGGCCCTGATTTCCATTTAGGAAATTACCATAGTTACAGACAGAAAGGCTTGAGCAACCAGTGTAGATCAATCCAGATCAGACACTGCACAATGTTCCATCTCATTAGGGTCTACAATGTTTAACCAACCATCGATCAGTTTTTAGACAGATTGACAGACAGTAAAATACAGTCGAGTCTTTTTATCTTGACCTCTCTTACCTCGAATAACCGCTTATCTCAAAGTGAAAATTGGTCCCTGCTTAACCCTTGTCCTGCTGAACCCAGATATACCCTGCCTTTGCAAACAGTGTAGATCCAGATCAGTTGGCTTCTGAAGAAGCCAACTGATCTGGATCTGCATTGTTTGCCGTTTAGTATGTGAATTTATAGCTATAATCAGGATCAAATAATCTGATTGGCTGAAAATTAGAAGTGGGTGTAGCATCTTAATTTATTCAGCAGGACAAAGGTTAAGCATGAAAATCTAACAACAGGTAACAAAATATGGTGGAAAAGGAGCAATTTCTCCTCTTTTCCACAATATTTTTATCTCTAACTTCATGAGTCAAATTACATATTCGTTTGTGAAATGTGGTTGTTCAATTTATTTTTCCTCGATTCTGGAAATCTGATATGTCGAGGTACGGATATCTCGAAGTATTTCAGAGAGTCCCTTGGACTTCGAGATAATGAGAGTTGACTGTAGACTGTTAGTGGTTTTCTTGTGCTCTATAACGAGAGTCGACTGTAGACTGTTTGCGGTTTTCTTGTGTTCTATAACGAGAGTCGACTGTAGACTGTTAGTTGTTTTCTTGTGTTCTGGCTTCAGAATGTAATTGAGCCCTATGCTTTGTTTCTTCACAGTGCTTTTGATTATACGTGTTTCACTGAGATGTTTCACAGATCAAGTAGAGGACCCCTCTGCGAATCGAATATATACTTGTAATTTGGAGCTGCATCAGAATTAAGGGTGAGAGCACAGCCTTCCTGACGCACCAAAAGAACGAGAGATGAGGAACAGATAATGACAAAATAACTGCCACGTATGAAATCTCCGATGCACAAACAATGAAGAACACTGCAACAGAGGACTCACCTTGAACAGTCAGTAGGAAAATTACTTCAGGGCTTAAACCAGTTTTACATTATGAAAACACGCCCATTCAAATATAATGAGAATTTTACCACCAAAAACTGAAAACTTTCAGATGAAAAATTCTGGTAGTTTTCATATTTCTCCTCAAAACATAGATTGTGGGTACTTGTTAGAACTGCCTCCATGAGGCAGTTCTAACAAGTACCCACAATCTATATTTTTGAGCAGAAATAAGAAAACTAATGTATACCCCTGTAAACCCCAATTTTACTGTATAAAAGTGGGGTTTAAGGGGTCAAAACTATATAGGCATGTTTTCATAATGCTTGCATGAAACCTCACCCTTATCTCCTGATACAGCCCCAAAAATATAAATAAAACAATACATACAGAAAGAAAACAGTAAGCAAATTAAGTGGGCAGCCATATATCAGGTGACCACAATGCTAGCACCACAACAAGAAAACTGAAACCAAAGTGCCGACTGGAGACCAGGAGGTCGCAGGTTCAACCCCCACCGAGGTCGACAACATTCTTTCAGGGAGATTGATCATGAAATACAAGTTTATTTTTTACGGTCATTCTCTCCCTTTCACTGATTCAAGAAGGGCAGTTGTCAGTTTCTGGCGGAAAGAATGTGCACAGTACTGGTTAACCGCTTAGAGGACTAAGCCTGCCCAGTCAATGTGTGGTTAGGTAAACTGACAGCGCTCAACATGACCCCATTGGGTTGACTGGGCTGTAAAACCTCAACACAAACAAACAAACAAAAGCAAAGTGGGCAGCTATTAAGCGGGTGTCCACAAAGCTAGAATTACAGCAAAGATGACCAGCAGCGGAGTATTAACCTTGGAACAGACAGCAGTATAAACCACTGGAGGGGCTCACATCACGATAACATGCCTATATAATATTGACCCCCTTAAACCCCACCTTTATATAGTAAAACTGGGGTTTACAGGGGTATACGTTATTTTTCTTATTTCTGCTCAAAAATGTAGCTTGTGGGTACTCGTTAGAACTGCCTCAATCTATGTTTTGAGCACAATCTATGTTTTGAGCAGAAATATGAAAAATATCAGAGTTTTTTATCTGAAAATTTTCAGGTTTTTGGAAGTAAAATTTTCTATATATTTGAATAGGCGTGTTTTCGTAATGAACCAGTTTTACTCGCAGGAAACCTCACTCTAATTCTGCTGCAGCTCCAAGCCTTATATTTCTCCTGCAAAATATTTCAGCCGGTCAGCTGCTACAATTTTGAATGGTGCATTATGGGTTAAACTGTTAAGTCAATGAGAAATAAATCTAAAATTAATTTTCAGACATTCATACCTGCCTGTCACAAAGGCATATAAATGATACTAAAATGTATTTTTGTTTAGTCTCTATAACCTTATTCACATTTCTAAAAGCTTCTCTCTCCAGTTCTGAGCAATGTTTCCATCTAAAGCAAACCTTTTTCTATAATCAATATTTAAGAAACAAATGTTTACCAATGTTCTTAAATACAGCAATTAGATGTTACAGAGAATGCATTAGCCCTATCAGTTTAAAATACAACCTAGGATTGAATAAATAGTTATTATCATAAGAGCACTTCTGTGTACCACTTCAAGCATCAAACAGTTGCCCGGTTATTTGAATTTCCTCCTAAAGTGTCCAAATGGCAATAATATTGCTGTTTTATTGAATAGCTCAGAATTTAGAATCAAACATGTTTTTCTTCCAAAAACAGCTGCCAGTTATCTTAATTTTCCACAAAAAAACAAAAAAACTTAACCAAGCATCTAATTAGTTTTTCACTAGGACCATTTAAAAGCGGTTGAATGAGATGCCAACATGGATGAACTAAAAATAAAGATGCTGGGATGTTCTGTTTATCTGGAGAACAGAGACTGGGTTAAAAGAAACTTGAATATTGAAGAGAGTAAATAAAAAAATGAGTGATAAATTTACATTTTATGACAAAAAGTGTTGTGCCTATAAGGGCTTGTCAATTTTACAGCTAAACCTTTGGGTTGACATAAAAAAATGTGAAGTTATCAGACCGGTAAATATAGGTCAAGGTCATAAAATGATACTGCTGTGTTTTGAACATAATTTAACTCTTTTGAGGCAGGTACACAATCAAATCATTTATAAGATTTATGAAGGTGATGATAATGATGATTTGGTGTTTGACATCTTCACAGTATTTACCTTAAAGTAATGGGACACCTTCATTACGAAAACATACCTAGATAATATTGACCCCACTTAAACCCAACTTTTATACAGTAAAACTGGGATTTACAGGGGTATTATTTATTTTTGTTATTTCTGAGGCAGTTCTAAAGAGTGCCCAAAATGTTTTGAGCAGAAATATGAAAAATATCAGAGTTTTTTATCTGAAAATTTTCAGTTTTTGGAGGTGAAATTTTTTCTATATATTTGAATAGGCATGTTTTCGTAATGTTATCTACCTACTATATTTGTCCTATAATTGGAAATACGAGGGATGTTCGAAATGAATTGCTTATTTCTATCTGGAGACTTCAATTTTCAAGTTAGCCCAAAAGTACTCATTTAATGCCCTCGAAGTACTCCCCATGGCTAGAAATGCAAAGTTTCAGCCGATGTATCCACTTCTTGAAGGCGTCACGGTACGCTGATTTGGGCACAGTAATAAGGTACTGATGAATGGCAGATCCAAGTGCCTGTCAGGACTGGTATTTCCGCCCAGCAAGGAATGCTTTCAATTTCGGAATCAAAAAGAAATCACATGGGGCAAGGTCTGAGGAATACGGGGGATGAGGCAAAAACAGTTACGTTTTCTTTCTTCAAAAACGCCGTAACTATTGCGGAGGTATGAGCATGTAGAAGACGGACATGTTTAAAACCAGTGGCAGGGCGTCGTTTCTGATAATACTTTTTCAGTTTCTTCAGTACTACGTCTTTGTAGTACTTTCCGGTGATGCTTTTGCCCTTTTTCACTGGCACTTTTATTGCGACTCCTTCACCAGAGAAGAAGATTGCATACATAACTTTCTTTGTACTCAAAGAACGTTTGGCAATTATTGGGCGTTTGCTGTGTTTAGTGGCCCAGATCTTATTGCTAACCTTTCTGACGGGCTCAAAATAATGGACCCAGGTTTCATCACCTGTGACGACATTGGCAAACAGCTTTTTGCCATATTTTGGAAACATTTGAAGCAGCTTTTTGGCCACTTTAACCTGTTGCCTCTTTTGCTCGTCAGTCAACAGATGTGGCACCCATCTAGCAGAAATCTTTCTGACTTTCAAATGCTTCTTCAAAATAAGTTGAACCGTTGAAAGTGATATGCCTACCTTTCGTGCAATATCAAGAACTGTAAATCTGGCATCTCCTTCAATGATTTCCTTTATTTTGGAAACGATTTCTTTACGAGATGCAGATTTTGGCCTACCTGATTCGATGCATTTTTGATGGACTCTACACCCGACTCAAATTTCTTTTTCCACTGCCGAACTGTGTCATAAGACACACAAGAAGGTCCAAAAGCAGTAGAAATTTCAGTCATCAGCTTCTTCAAAGAACAACCAAGTTTTGAGCGAGCTTTGATGTAAGCCCGTATTTCATCTTTTTTGTCGACGCTTCTACCAACCATTTTTACTGCAGTGGTCAATGACTGCGTGTATTCAAATGGCAAATTTTATGTCTTACACTTAGTCTAACATGTACATTTATACACCGTTGTGTAGATACTGAATAACCCTATACAGGTATGTATTGCTTTTTATCGTGCCCCACGTGGATATCGAGCTAGAGGACAAACAGCAATTCATTTCGAACATCCCTCGTAGTCCATTCTGCTACCCAGTGATGTATCTATTGCTATGGCAAACAGTGTAGACCCTGATCAGATGCCGCATGTTGCAGCATCTGATCTGGGTCAACACTGTTTGCAAAGGCCTATCTGTCCCAATACTTAGGATTGTTACGGTAAGTTATATTGCATCACAAAAACACGCCTATATAATTTTGACCCGTTTAAACCCCACTTTTATATAGCAAAACTGGGGTTTACAGGGGTATACATTATTTTTCTTATTTCTGCTCAAAAACATAGATTATGGGTACTCGTACTAACGAGTACCCAAGATCTATGTTTTGAGCAGAAATATGAAAAATATCAGAATTTTTTATCTGAAAATTTTCATTTTTTGATTGTAAAATGTTCAATATATTTGAATAGGCTTGTTTTCGTAATAGAAACCATGGAAAGGTGATTATGGAAGGCTCTGTGCAATAAAGTGCCATACAGTCAAAAGATGAAATCTGCTTCCAGCAGGATTCGAACCTGAGACCTCATAATCCTAAAGCACAAACCACTTGACCACCTGGATGCTTCTTTATAAGATTTAACTGAAGCTTTGAAGAATGGTAGGCTATTTTGTCAAATCTCAGATGACACATGCTAATAGCAACTACAATAAACCAAGGTTTGACATTTCATGTGAATCATCCACCTATTAGATGAATCACATGAAATGTCAAGTCTTATTTTTTCTGAAAAATTACAGAATCAATTTTAGAATGATGTCAGCTGCAAATTTGCATTATTGTGCTTTAAGAGTTTATTTGGCATGCAAAGAGTTAAAATAATGACATTGCAAATTTTGAAACAATAGAATGCACACTGCCAATAGATATTGTATTAAAATATTATGAAACACAGCCAGACTGGTCTAAATGTATACAGCAATAAATATATAATAGACAAAATTGGCAACACATGCCCTCTATGAATAAAAGATGACAAACTTATATCACAGTGTTCAAAGCTCCAGCTAAGAAGTATCCAGAATACTTTTTTTCTTATTTCTCAATGAAAACATATATTGTGGTACTCATTAGAAGTGCCTCAGTGAGGTGCTTCTAATGAGTACCACAACATATGTTTTTGTGGTGAAATAAGAAAAAATATCCTCATTTTTGTGTTGAAAAGAGAAAGATTCTTATCTGGAGCTATGATTATGGTGTTGCCAATAAGGCATACCATGGAAAAAGCTACCTTATCCTTTATGTGAATATCAAAATTTCAAATCCATAGTCTCATCAGGACATTTAATCGTCACATATACAGTCAAACCTGAAGGACACATGTATTAGCAATCACCTGTCTTTAAAGACCACTATTTCAAGTCCCATTAAGTGTTCACCTGTCTTAAAAGACCACAATTTCATGTCCCATTAAGCATTTGCCTGTTATAAAAGACCACTATTTCAGGTCCCATTAAATGTTCACCTGTCTTAAAAGACCACTATTTCAGGTCCCATTAAGTGTTTGGCTGTCTTAAAAGACCACTATTTCAGGTCCCATTAAGTGTTCACATGTCTTATAAGACCACTATTTCAGGTCTCATTAAGTGTTCACCTGGCTTATAAGACCACTATTTCAGGTCCCATTAAAAGTAAAGAAGTTTAGTTCATCTATACTAAGCAAGTACCTGTCTTAATCAACCACTTTTTTCACTTTCCAACAGGTACTTGGTTAACACAGGTTGGTCAAACTATTCAGACTGAAGCATCTATATGATGAAGATCCTAACCAGACTTTACTCAGGCATCATTATGAAAACATGCCTATTCAATAACATAGTAAATTTCACCTCCAAAAACTGAAAACTTTCAGATAAAAAACTCCGATATTTTTCATATTTTTGCTCAAAACATAAATTGTGGATACTCAATAGAACTGCCTCAGCAAGATGGTTCTAACAAGTACCCACAATCTATATTTTTGAGCAAAAATAAGAAAAAGAATGTATACCCCTGTAAATCCCAGTTTTACAACATAAAAGTGGGGTTTAAGGGGGTCAAAATTATATAGGCATGTTTTCCTGATGTAAAATAGGTTTTCAATCTCCAGCCCTTTCTGGGCAAAATCAGTAGAAAAGCTGAATACAAATCAATGGCATTTTGCTTAGTCTCTCCCCACATATGAAATAGAATTTGGCATTTCAAACAGACTGACATTCTGTATGACAATGTCTCCTGAGAAAAACATTTTGAAAGGACATCTGCTAGTTGCTATATAATTTCAGCAGATTAACCCTTAACCTTTACAAGCCTCTGGGCAAATTCAGCAGAATACAAATTGATGATATGGTTTTTATTTTTTCCAAGAAAATAGGCTTGGCATTTCATGCAAATTCCTTTTGATACAATTTGCATGAAATGTCAAAGCCTATTTTCTGAGAAAATTAAGAAAAATATTTCAAAATGTCAGCTGCTGCATTTTTTACCCATACTAAGTGTTAATCCTTGTCATGCTGAATAAATTAAGATGCCATGCCCACTTCTAATTTTCAGCCAATTAAATTACTTGACATAGGTATTCGATACAAATTCACATACTGAATGGCAAACAGTGCAGATCCAGATCAGTTAGCTTCTTCAGAAACCAACTTATCTGGATCTATACTGTTTTCAAAGGTGGGGCATATCTGGGCTCAGCAAGACAAGGGTTAACACTTCAATCATAACTGCAGCAGATGACATTTTGAAATATTTTTTTTATTTTTTAGAGAAAAGGTTTGACAATTCATGTGAACTGTCTCCCTAGCAAACTAATCACATAAAATGTCAAGCATCATTTTCTCTGAAAAAGAATAATAATAAAAAAATTAAAATGTGGTCTGCTACTATTTTGCCTGATAGTTTAAGGACTCCATTGGAGACAATTTTCATAAAATTTGACAAAGCCTGTTTCCTGGGAAAAGTATAAAAAATATTTCAAAATGTCAACTGTTGAAATTTTTACCCAGAGTGCTAAGGACAAAGACATTTTTATTTTGTCCAGTGTATCTCAGCTAAGATATGAAGGGTGGTTTTACCATAACCCATCCCATATGTGGGAGGTTTCTTTTGTAATTCTTCCAATTTCTAGACCAGTAGTTATTGCCAGGTTGAATATTCATTATTTCTTATTTCTTCAAGAAAATTTATCTATTGGAATGTCATTAGAATCAGCTCAGTGAGGCAATACCATGAATGATACAGAGATCTCACAATGCATATTTGAGGTGGAATTAAGAAGAAAAAACTCAGAGAAAAAATAACAAATGTTTTGCCAATCTAGAGCTCCAGTTCCTTACTGTGTATTGATTCTGTATGATAATGCAATAATCATAACAGGAAATCAACCCCATTACCATACAATATTCAACCAAAAAGTCTCCCTGGGGAATAATACAATATTTTCTAACTCCTGTTTTTCTTCCTCAAAGATTTGTTTTATGCCAAAATGTTCTCTACTGCATACTAACTATCGTTTTCATTCTTAACGCTAAGCCAGCTGGGTAAAAATTTCAGCAGACGACACTTTGAAATAGTTTTCTTATTTTTTTCCAGAAAATAGGATTTGACATTTCATGTAAATTCTACACTTCCTCGAAGACTTGTTTTATGAAAATGTTCACTTCTGCATACCAACTACAGCTTTCATTCTTAACACTTAGCCTGCTGGGTAAAACTTTTCAGCAAACTATATTTTGAAATGTCTTTTTTTCTTCCTTTTTTTTTTAATTATTTTTTCTTATTTTTTTCCCATAAAAAAGGATTTGACATATCATAAAATTTGCCTCGTGAGAGAATTTGCATAAAATGTCAAATAATATTTTCTAGGAAAATATAAGAAACCTATCATCAAGTTGCTGTCCATTGTCCAGAGAGAGTTGTAAAGATTAAAGCTTTTAGTCGGGTTTCTCCGTTTCTTTCTCCATTTCTGTTTGGCTATACCACAGTTGTTTAGCTAACACAGTCTGTGTTTTGGATCTCAGCAATAAAGAGATAAATGTTCTACTCTGAACCTTAATTTAAACAAGAATCAAAGCACTGACAGCACTGGTGGGTTGATTGTCTCAGAGGGTAGTCTGGGAAAATGGTCCTGAACGGGGATATAAGACTGTTTCATTTAATGCTTAACTTCCTGTTTTTGAAGCAAACAGTGCATAACTGTGGCATCGGATCTGGGTCTGCACTGTTTGCCAATGTCTCAGTCCAGGTTTTACAGATAACCCTCTTTACACTGTGACGTCACAGTGACAAGAATAGCGTGGCTATAATTAACTGTTACCTGGATTTCATCTAACACGTGGTTGGTTACATTGGTCAATGTTAATCAAGTGGACAACTACCTTAAGGAAATTTTGTGAAAAATCAACCCAAAAATTAATTCTTTGAGGGAAGAAACTAATTATACAAAGGGAGGCAATTAAACTGTCTTCCTTTGTACAACTGGTTACTTCTCTTTGTTTCAGAGGGATAATAAAATATCCATTTTTTTTTTTTTTTTTTTTTGTTTTTTTATTTGTAAGAAAATTTACTATGTATATTTGATTGCTTTTCACAGCAAAGTATTTTAAATAAAACGTGAAACCATGCCCCGCCATTATCATGTTGCAGGCAGATAACTCTGTCAAAAATTGAAGAAATTTGCCCATGAGCAATCCCTAAGCAGATCTCGACAATATTGATGCACATATCTAATTTGGTGAAAATCCATTACTCAAGTTATTGTCCTGAAAGTAAAATACGGGTGTATTGCGGGCAGATGTCAAAAATGGAGGATTTGCTCATTAGCAATCTTAAAGCAGATCTCCACAATATCAATGCCATACACATACCAAGTTTGGTGAAAATCCATTGATATTTACTAAAGTTATCATCTAGAAATGAAAATAGGGACATGTCACGGGCAGATAACTCTGTCAAAAATTGACGAAATTTGCCCATCGTCAATCCCAAACCAGATATTTACAATATCAATGCATACACGGTGTTTGGTGAAAATCCATTGATATTTACTTGTTATCATCCCCAAATGAAAATTCGGACATAACACAGGCAGATAACTCTGTCAAAAATTGACGCAAATTTGCCCATTAACAATCCCCACCTAGATCTCTAAAATATCAATGCACACACCAAGTTTGGTGAAAATCCATTGACATTTATGCAAGTTATCATCCGGAAACAAAAATATGGACAGACAGACGTACGACAGACAGACAGATGGATGGACAGACTGACGGACACATGGACAGCCAACGTGATACCATAAAACCCTGCCACTATCATGTGGTGGGGTATGAAAAAAAAACAACAAAAAATAAATAAATAAATAAACAATATCATTCCTTCATCTTCTCTTTTAATGTCCTTGGCCCAGTTATTCAAAGTATCATTAGCTTAATGAAGTCATTAAATTAACATCATGTAAAATACTGCTGTATTGAAGCAGAACACTTTTAAATACACTGAATGTTTCTATTCACATTGCAATAGCAGTTACCCTAACTATCCAGACACCTTACCATACTTGTCCTAAAATTTGAATGAGCCCATTTTACTTCATATTAATGTATCTAAAAGACTGCTGGATGACTTGCAAACAATGTAGACCCTGATCAGATGCCACAGAATGTGGCATCTGATCAGGGTTTACACTGTTTGCTTAGGTCTGTCTAAATATTTAAAAAGCATGCTAAGGAGACAATTTGCGTGAAAAGTCAAAGCCGGTTTGCTGAAAAATTGCAAAAAAATTTCAAAATGTCATCTGCTGAAATTTTTACTCAACATGCTGAGCATTAATACCAACTTAAATGCAGCGCTTCTGCAAATTTCAGAAATTATGGAGTTCTTGGACAGCCTTCTGGAATACTGTGCATTAAAACTTCAATGTCTCTAACCCACACCCCTCCCAGCCCCCACAACCACTCCCTTCACCACCTCCCCATCACTTGCCTAGATCAATTTATGCAAAAACCTATCCTAGATGGCTGGAACTCCCTCTGGCTCGAATTAAATTTTTTCATGGTCCCAATTCTGTTCAAGCCACTGAAGATCGACTGTACAGTTAAAACTGCATTTTTGGCCACCTACTTTTAGCAATCACCTGTATTTAAAGGCCGGTTGTTCAAGTCCCATAAAACAAAAATACCATATTTGACCTAATTACCGCACATAACCCTATAAGTGCACAGTCAAGCAATTTCGTAGTCTTCAGATTACAGCCAGTGTGCTTTTTGTCTACTTCTTTATAAAGGCATATGTTGTGGGTACCCATTTGAATTGCATCAACTTGTCTATGCAATTCAAATGAGTAACCACAACATATGCTTTTCTGAAGAAAATCAGAAAAAAAACAATCGCATAAACATCATCAAATAAGTCCTTTGCTGATCTTTCTTTTAAAGAGTATCGTTAGTAGGTAAATATATATTTTACCACAAGTTTTCCTGGTAATTTTGTAAAACTTAAGTGCACAGTGTGGTAATTAGCTTGAATACGGTAAGTTTAAATTTACCTGTATTAAGCAAGCATGTGTCTTGAGCAACCATTTTTCGTCTTTCCCACTTCCCTTAACCCTTAAAGCGCCAAGAAAAACTGCATCTGAAAATGTCATCTGTTTATGTCGTCTGCTGAATATTCTTGCAGACTTTTCAAACCTATTTTTGCATACAGGCAAACAGTGTGGACCCTGATCAGACTGCTCCTAAAGGAGCAGTCTGATCTGGGTCCACACTGTTTGCAAAAATGACTTTTAAAATCACAAGTAGATGACAAAGCAGACGACAATAAGGGTTAAGTGCTTGCCTGACATACTTGACTGTAATTGCCCTTAGTATCTGGGTAGCAGGCCTAAACAAACAGCATAGACTCAGTATCTGATCAGGGTCTACACTGTTTGCCATTCATCCAGCTATTTTTAGACACATCACCAATTAGTCAAATGGACTTTTTCACTAATTAGTCAAATGGACTTGTTCACTAATTAGTCAAATGGACTTGTTCACTAATTAGTCAAATGAACTTGTTCATTATTTATACTAAGGAGTTTAGCTCTCTGAATATTTAGGGTACAGTAGATGTACACTAACTGGTCTGATAAAATGGCATATGCAAACAGTGCAGACCCAGATCAGGGGAGCAGTCTGAACTTCGGTCTGCACTGTTTGCCTTTCCATCAAGTATTTTGTGGAATAAATGCATAAAGAAGACAATTGGGTAAAAAAAAATTATGGCACGAAACTCGTATTTGAAATTTTTCAGACATTTACAATAAATACAATACCAATAAGAGCTGTTGCAGGACAGCATAGCTCACCTGAATCACACTTTGTCTCTGAAAACTGTAACCAAAAACTTAACATAAATTTTTCTAAGTTCATGACCTTGACCTCAAGGTCACTCATGTGGGTCAGGATGGTACAGCATAGAACTTCAGACCAATATCTAACATCAGGCTAAGTATGAACTATTTCCATCCAGAGGTTCAGGAGATAAAGCCTTTAAAAAACTTTATTCAATGCCGACACCGATGCCGAAGCTGACGCCTTAGTGACTGCTATAGCTCTACCTTTACTTTCATACAGGTGAGCTAAAAATGGCCATTTCACACCAGTGGTTGGATTAACCCTAGTCCTGCTGAACCCGGATATACCCTGCCTTTGCAAACAGAGTAGATCCAGATCAGTTGGCTTCTAAAGAAGCCAACTGATCTGGATCTGCACTGTTTGCCATTTAATATGTGAATTTATAGCAACAATCCAGATCAAGTAATCTGATTGGCTGAAAATTAGAAGTGGGCGTGGCATCTTAATTTATTCAGCAGGACAAGGGTTAACCATACTTACTTTTATGACATACACAGGTCAGTTGTTTCTTCTTCATGGTTGGTGTTTATCCTGTTGTTTTTTACTATTTCTGATAGCTTTTTTTCAAACTTCAAACAAATATCCTTATATCAGTAGAATATTCACTAACTTTTGTTTTCTGGTACTGGAACAATTTCTAAAGTCATCAGTAAGATAAAAAAAAAATTTACAAAAAATATCCTTATATCTGTAGAACTAACTTTTGTTTTCTGGTATTGGTACAATTTCCAAAGTTATCAGTAAGATAAAAAATGTTTTGTTTTTTTTACAACAAAATATCCTTAGAACAATAGAATATTCATTATCTTCTGTTTTCTGGTATTGACACAATTTCCAAAGATAACAGATATTCAGTAAGATAAAAAAAAATAAGTTTTTATTTTTTTTTTTTTTGTTGTTTTTTTTTTTGTTTTTTCTTGTGATATTCTTTAATTTTGTTTTCTGGTATTTGCACAATTTCCAAAGTTAACAGATATCAGTAAGATAAAAAAAATGTTTTTGTACAAAAAATTAAAAAATTTGAAGTTTAAAGTTCTGTCAATCTAGTTCCGTGTTTTAAATTAAGGTTAAATTAGATGCAATTCCCATGAAGGCCAGTTCATAATTTGGTCCTCTAGAAATTCTTCAATGATTATGCAAAAATTTAAGAGAAGCAATTAAATGCACTGGAACAAATTTTCTTCACAATATCCAATTATCAATTCTTTGCACGTGCTGTGTGGCGATCTGTTGCTGTTGAAACCATCAGACAATTCCTTTGATGCACAAATCCTGGTAATAATTGATGCAATTTAAAGAAACTGCTAATAATAAAGGACATTTCAAGGCCATTGAACCAAATGTATAAGATTACAGGAAAAAGTCAATAATTCCAATCTGAATCTTCAATTTATCTCCCAAATCAATACCAAAGCAAATGTATAGCATAAAAATAGAAAATGGTTTATGGTGTCTGGTTCTGTTGCTATCCATAAACGTTGACATTACTTTTAAACATTCTGTTTTTTAAGTTAAAATTTAATTATTAATTAACCACTGAGTAACTATTGAAACCATTAGAAATTATTTAATAATAGGTGCAGAATTCTTCACACTGTATATCTGTATATCCAACTTATTCCAAAGAGTGAATTTCAACACCAAAACTACAAGGATTCTTAAAACAAATAAACTACTATGATGCTTAAAACATCTAAACACACAAGTATAATGAAGCTCCTTTCAACTTAAAATTTCTAAAATTGTCAATAATTCACTGATGCATAAAATGCTTTCAGGAGTCACAATAATAGTTTTGATAAACACTACTGGTAATCACAAACCTTGATGATATCTACGAATAACGATTCCACATCAACTCAAAAATAGCAGACGCAGTAATAATTGTTTTAGAAGGTGCTAAATTAGATAATACAAATACGCATCTTCAGCTACGTACTGCACTGATCATAAAATCCACGTATATACTCCAAGACAGCAGGCAACCAATCAATAATCAGTTAATTCTTCCAACTTTAGCGCCAAAGCTCCACATCTATATAAGGTAAGAAAAGCGTGGCCTGTTTCTACTGCCATTCTCCTCATAAACCGAAAATCAATAGAACCAATTTTTCTGTGAAGCCATTTCGCTAACCCATCCAATGGAATTTCTTGTAACAAATTGGTTTTTCTAGCCCGAGCTATTGATTGCTCTATGACACTTGTTCCAATAGATGAACAAGTCGATTAAAGAGTTATTACAGGAAGGATAAAAGCAGTTGGTGACCTTAACTTGTTGAGTTTGTAAAAGTTGCTCCAGGACACCAGTAATGTGATGCAATTTATCGACAGAATTGAATTCATTCAATCAAGTTCATACATGTATAGCTACAGCTTCTATACACATACAAAGAATCACAAAATACTGTCCCTGAATTAAACTTCAGGACTTGTAGATGATAATTGACTGAATTTTTTTCTCTATAATTTTTTTTGTTGTTGCTGGTGTTTTATCCCCACACTTTAGTAATGGAGATATGGTGAATGCCTCCATCTGTCCACCCATCCATCATGCTATCTCCTCCTTAACCAGATCCCAGCAATAATGCTATGAGGAGGTTGTGGTGTACGGTATTTAAATTTTCTCCACTAAATATTGAAACTGTATGACTTCAGCTGTAGTTTTGTTGTTTGTCAGAAAGTAAATTTGGCACTTTTGTCAATACAATACACTTTGCGGTAGCAATATGCAAAATACACCACAACCTCTTTATAACACTATTGTTGGGGTCCATAGCATAAACCGTGTTAGTTAAACAACCGTGTTATATCCAAACAAAAATGTATAGATTATATTGGAAAATGACCATTTATGGTCATTTTTCAATATAATCTATATATTTTTGGGATCCATCTTTGAACCGTGTTATATCCAAAACTGTGTTATAACCAACCGTGTTATAAAGAGGTTGAAGTATATTTCCAAGTTAAATTTGAGACTAATTTTTCAGAAGTTTGGGCTAAAATTTGAGATTATATGGACATTTTTCACAAAATTTAGGAGAATTTATGAAGGCCCCAACAACAAAGTTATTGTCTCTGCTTTCCTTCATTCTGAGCCCTATAAAAACATTCTAAACTTACAAATTGTTAAAAGTAGTAAGCTTCAAAAAGGCAAATATCATGCCATTCTTGTTTCATAAAGGGTGTGGACGGAGGATGTGGGACAGCCCATCAGAAGAGAAAGCATTCATCGTCTGTTCTGTCCAATATACATTATAAGCTTTAGAATCATCAGATGTAATTCGGTGATATTTTTTAACCCATTGTAGACTGAATAGACTCTCCAACACTATATTGGAAGAGTCCAATTCCAATTTAAGGTATGTCCAGCTATGAGATTTACATATTCCTTGAGAAAAATGGCTAAACTGTTTGCAAACAGTGGAGACCCTGATCAGACGTCACATTCTGCGGCATCTGATATGGGTCTGCACTGTTTGCTAATTACCCTTTTAAGGATCTCCCGACTACAATGGGTTAAAGGAAACAGGCTTTTACTTTAGGGTGATTGAAATATCAAAAATATAAGTGAAGACACCCAGGAAATGAGATAGGGGGAGGGGCAAAAATTATAAGGAAGTCCATGTGATGTTTTCCTGATGTTAATGTAAAAGTTTAGAAATAATAGGAAAAATAAAGTTTTGTTGTTTTTTAACCTTTACCACTGTCTGGGCTAATTCTGTAGACGACAAACTGATGATATTTTTTCTTATTTTTTCCCAGAAAACAGGATTTGGCATTTCATGCAAATTGTCTCCATTGGAGACTATTTGCATGAAATGTCAAAACCTTTTTTTTTCTGGGAAAAATAAGAAAAAATATATATCAATGTGTTGTCTGCTGAAAATTTAACCAGAGTGTTAAAAAGTCATTTCAAATGTTTTTCAGTGTTTTGTTCTTTGACATCATACCCTTTTGGAAAAAGCACCATCTAGCACTCATAAAGGGTATTAACTCAGTCATGTTAGTATTATAGTTGCAAATTCACATTTTACTTCATATTAAATCCTCTTTTTAATCTGGAGACCCTCAAAAGGGTGATTGGCAAACAGTACAGACCCAGATCAGACAACACATTCTGTGGCATCTGATCTGAGTCTACACTGTTTTGCATTAAATAAAGGAGTTTCTATACAACATAGTGATAATAAAAAACTAGCCAGATACCCTGCTATTAGCAACAAACTGGTCCAAAGAGTTGTGGTAAAAGAGTCCATTTGATGTAAATGGGTTAAAGAACTGATTGTATATTCAAACAGTAATGCAAGGTTTCAATAAAATGGATGTAAATTGTGACTATACTTTTTTTTATTTTGCATCTGGGAACTCAGTGGAATCTCAGTGAGTTAATTCCAATATGAATCCTCAACGAAGGACTGACTTGGCATAGATGCTTACTGAGGCCATTGGACTCAATGAGGAACAATTCAGACCAATCAACCTCCAATCAACTTGATAATTGTCTGTCTTTTTTTCCCCTTCCAAACCATTACTGCTCAAAATGACATATCATACAACTTTATATTGCCATTTCAAAATGCTATTCCATATAATCATCAGGGACACAATGTAATAAGAAACTATATCTCATTATTCCACCAGCCATGCCATGAGAAAATAGGCTTTATGTCACGTGTGAATAGCAATAAACCTGATTAGCCTGTGTCATCACGAAAACATGCCTATATAATATTGACCCCCTTAAACCCGATTTTTATATAGTAAAACTGGGGTTTAGAGGGGTATACATTATTTTTCTTATTTCCGCTCGAAAACAAAAATTGTGGGTACTCATTAGAACCACTTCACTGAGGCAGTTCTTATGAGTACCAACAATGTTATGAGCAGAAATATGAAAAATATCAGAGTTTTCTATCTGAAAATTTTCAGTTTTTGGAGGTGATATAGCCTGGAAACCCATAACTCCGTTCACCTAAGGTTCAGCAATTCTGCTATCAATTTCTTATTGCAAGAATGACTTTCTGTACATACATTTTATATATTTGACTAAATACCTATGAGAATCTTAAGATTAAAAGAAATAAAACCCATAACTTTACATTCTACAATCTTCAAAAAATGAAGGGGGTGTTTTGGGCATGTTCTCATAACTCCGTTCACTCAAATTTCTTTGATTATCACAGGCAACCAGATTCATTCTATGCATATTATATATAATGAGCATTTAATTTAGACTATAACTGTTCTAAATTGTTGATACTAATTATATTCATTCACATGCATGTCACTGGTTAGTGATTTTTTGTGGGTACCCCCTAAATATTTAGCATTTTGTGACAAATTTTGATTTTTATGCATAAAATTGTAAGCGAAAAGTGATTTTCTTCAAAATCAGCTGCAATGTTAGTTATTTCTTATTAATTTTAATGTGGCATAAATTTAAGAAAGATTTGTTTTCATATTATTCTAAGAAGAGGATGAACGGAGTTATGGGGATGAACGGAATTATGAGAATAGGCCATATATATATTTGAATAGGCATGTTTTCGTAATGATCCTCCCCATTATTATTCTCATACAGAATAAATGAATAACCTTGACTATATTTTATTGTACAGTGAGGGTCTACTTGCTCAGAGGAACAGATACAGTGGACATACAGCGAACCCTCCTTACAATTATAGCATATGTAATGAATAACCTTGACTATATTTTATTGTACAGTGAGGGTCTACTTGCTCAGAGGAACAGATACAGTGGATATACAGCGAACCCTCCTTACAATTATAGCATATGTAATGAATAACCTTGACTATATTTTATTGTACAGTGAGGGTCTACTTGCTCAGAGGAACAGATACAGTGGATATACAGCGAACCCTCCTTACAATTATAGCATATGTAATGAATAACCTTGACTATATTTTATTGTACAGTGAGGGTCTACTTGCTCAGAGGAACAGATACTGTGGATATACAGCGAACCCTCCTTACAATTATAGCATATGTAATGAATAACCTTGACTATATTTTATTGTACAGTGAGGGTCTATACTTGCTCAGAGGAACAGATACAGTGGATATACAGCGAACCCTCCTTACAATTATAGCATATGTAATGAATAACCTTGACTATATTTTATTGTACAGTGAGGGTCTATACTTGCTCAGAGGAACAGATACAGTGGATATACAGCGAACCCTCCTTACAATTATAGCATATGTAATGAATAACCTTGACTATATTTTATTGTACAGTGAGGGTCTACTTGCTCAGAGGAACAGATACAGTGGATATACAGCGAACCCTCCTTACAATTATAGCATATGTAATGAATAACCTTGACTATATTTTATTGTACAGTGAGGGTCTACTTGCTCAGAGGAACAGATACAGTGGATATACAGCGAACCCTCCTTACAATTATAGCATATGTAATGAATAACCTTGACTATATTTTATTGTACAGTGAGGGTCTACTTGCTCAGAGGAACAGATACAGTGGATATACAGCGAACCCTCCTTACAATTATAGCATATGTAATGAATAACCTTGACTATATTTTATTGTACAGTGAGGGTCTACTTGCTCAGAGGAACAGATACAGTGGATATACAGCGAACCCTTCTTACAATTATAGCATATGTAATGAATAACCTTGACTATATTTTATTGTACAGTGAGGGTCTACTTGCTCAGAGGAACAGATACATCGGGTATACAGCGAACCCTCCTTACAATAATAGCATATGTAATGAATAACCTTGACTATATTTTATTGTACAGTGAGGGTCTACTTGCTCAGAGGTACAGATACAGTGGATATACAGCGAACCCTCCTTACAATTATAGCATATGTAATGAATAATTTTGACTATATTTTATTGTACAGTGAGGGTCTACTTGCTCAGAGGAACAGATACAGTGGATATACAGCGAACCCTCCTTACAATTATAGCATATGTAATGAATAACCTTGACTATATTTTATTGTACAGTGAGGGTCTACTTGCTCAGAGGTACAGATACAGTGGATATACAGCGAACCCTCCTTACAATTATAGCATATGCAATGAATAACCTTGACTATATTTTATTGTACAGTGAGGGTCTACTTGCTCAGAGGTACAGATACAGTGGATATACAGCGAACCCTCCTTACAATTATAGCATATGTAATGAATAATCTTGACTATATTTTATTGTACAGTGAGGGTCTACTTGCTCAGAGGAACAGATACAGTGGATATACAGCGAACCCTCCTTACAATTATAGCATATGTAATGAATAACCTTGACTATATTTTATTGTACAGTGAGGGTCTACTTGCTCAGAGGTACAGATACAGTGGATATACAGCGAACCCTCCTTACAATTATAGCATATGTAATGAATAACCTTGACTATATTTTATTGTACAGTGAGGGTCTACTTGCTCAGAGGTACAGATACAGTGGATATACAGCGAACCCTCCTTACAATTATAGCATATGTAATGAATAACCTTGACTATATTTTATTGTACAGTGAGGGTCTACTTGCTCAGAGGGACAGATACAGTGGATATACAGCGAACCCTCCTTACAATTATAGCATATGTAATGAATAACCTTGACTATATTTTATTGTACAGTGAGGGTCTACTTGCTCAGAGGAACAGATACAGTGGATATACAGCGAACCCTCCTTACAATTATAGCATATGTAATGAATAACCTTGACTATATTTTATTGTACAGTGAGGGTCTACTTGCTCAGAGGTACAGATACAGTGGATATACAGCGAACCCTCCTTACAATTATAGCATATGTAATGAATAACCTTGACTATATTTTATTGTACAGTGAGGGTCTACTTGCTCAGAGGAACAGATACAGTGGATATACAGCGAACCCTCCTTACAATTATAGCATATGTTGCTGAAGCTGCTGTTATTGAAGTAGACTGGCTCCAGTCTCCAGTGACTAAACATTTTTTTCTTATAATATTGATTAATAATCCACTAAAATGAAACCTAAAATAATATCATGTCTATAGAGGCTGGTCACTAGTGAGCAGCCTCTATAGTCATGATATTATTTTGGTTTTATTTTAGTGGATTATTAAACAGGATTATGAGAAAAATATTTAGTCACTGGAGACTGGAGCCAGTCTATCATTGAAGTAAAGAGTCCTTAAAATGAATTTGCTGTTGTAAAGAGCCCTTAATGAGTAGAATGATATGTAAGAATGGTCTTGTTTTATTCTTATTTCCCCACAGCACATATGTTTTGGATATTTGTTAGAATTGCCTCACTGAGAAACATGTTTCTTGAAGTATTAACTATACAATGTTTTTGCATAACTTCTGATTAATTGTCATCTCTTGAGTGAAAATTTCGTGCCAGTAAAGTTGTCATTATAACAAATTTGGTCATTGTATCAAGAAGAAAAAGACATTTTTTTCATCAGAAAGTATGGCGTTTTCCTGATATTACTAAGGGTATGTTGTGGGTACTCATTAGAAATGCCTTACTGAGGCTCTCCTAATGAGTACCCACAACATATGTTTTCATGCAGAAAAAATATACAGATACAGATCATCCCGCATACAGTTGCCAGAATCACACCTCTAGATTACATTTTTTTTTTTAATCAAAAAGTACCAATATTTTTCTCATTTCTCCTTGAAAACATGGGTATTATTAAATGTGCATGGCTGGGGTGCTTCTGATAAGTACCAACAATATATGGTAAATGTCCTAAAATTTGAACACTTTATTGTATACTTTTTGGACTAAATTTCTTTCTTTTTTTTTTTGTCTGTGTAGTTATTTCTTAAAATACTTGGTGGAATGGCAAACAGTGTAGAGCCTGATCAGACTGTTCCTTGAGGAGCAGTCTGATCTGGGTCTGCACTGTTTGCATGTCAGTGTATTAGATACTTCAGTGTACAAAATTTTAAGACCATTACCTATGTTTTGAAGGGAGATCAAAAAAAAAAAAAGATTTATCTGCATATCCATCTTATCTGGAAAAAATAATGAGAAAAGATAAGTACCTTTCTACCAGGTACAGTCTAGTTAACATTTTATTCTCATTCAGTTGCCCCATGAGAGTGTGAAATATAGAAAAACACTTGCCAGAACAAGGAGAGAGCTACTTTTCTGCACACATAAAATGTGCAGATCAGGTCAGACTTCAAGTTTGTGCAGTCTGACCTGGATCTACACATCTTTGAACCCAGAAGAACTACTAAACAGTGCCTGGCACAGACCCTATGATAAGAATAGTCTGATGTAAATGGATTTTGTGGCTTTCTTCTTTGTATGTATATATTGCCTATCTCCAGATAAAAAGACAATCCATGTGAATCGCCTGCCTAGTAGATGATTTGCATGAAATGCCAAGTCTTATTTTCTTGGAAAAACAAAACAAAAAAAATAGAATGTCTGCTACAATTTCGCTTAGCACTTTAAGGGTTGTTACAGTCAACAACATTTGATGATTCTGTTAACAGACATAGAAGGCTCTAATCAGACTCTTATGGATGCATAGGCTGATCATCTACAATGCCTGAAAGATACATTTTGGTATAGCCTGGCTAATATGGGAAAATATTCAATACTGCAGTGGTCTCAGGAGTGCAATTGTCTAAAGTTTCTATATTTTCTATAAATTGTCTCAATAAATATTACTAGACATTATGGACTAGTGTAATTGTTTCATTTTTTGTATTGTATAGTCATCAGCAAAAAATGAGTTGCAAGATTACACTTCAAAGTTTTTTTTGTTTTTTTGTTTGTTTCAATTTTCAGTTTTTTATTTCTTAACCCTGGTCCTGCTGAACCCGGATATGATCTTTGCAAATAGTGTAAGTCCAGATCAGTTGGCTTCTGTCATTAAGTATGTACAACCTGCATCATGTAATCCGATTGGCTGAAATTTATATGTGGGCGTGGCATCTTAATTTATTCAGCATGTCAAGGGTTAAACACCTTATTTACACAAAAAATATTCAGACCCCATGAATTCTTTCCATACTACTCAATGGATAAATTCAGCAGATAACAAACTGATGATATTTTTCTTATTTTTCCGACAAAATAAGATTAGGCATTTCATGCAAACTGTCTCCTTAATTGGCATGAAATGTCAAACCCTATTGTCTGGGAAAGTAAGCAAAAATATTTCAAATTGCTATATTCCCCAGCATGCTGAGCATTAAAAATCATTACTAGTTACAGCTCTCAGTAAAGATTTTTTCTACAACACATTAGTGTTTCTTTTCTGAATTCCTCATAATTATACATTGCAATCCTCATTAGGACTGCCTCATCAGTTTGATTATTATGATTAATAAATGATATGTTTTGTGGATAAAATAGATGAAAATAGAACAGCAAAAAAAAAAAAAAAAAAAATCTGAATGCCCTCTTATGTAGGGCTGTATGGTATCTTCAAAATCAAGCATCAGGCAGACAACCAGTCTGTTCCAATGGCTGGTTCCTATTAACAGGCAAACATTAACCCTTAAAGCGCCAAACAAACTTTGCAGCAGACGACATTTTAATTTTTTTTTTTATTTTTCAGAGAAAATAAGTCTTGACATTTCATGCAAATCATCTGCTTGGCAGATGATTCAGATGCAATGTCGAGACTTATTTTCTTTGAAAAATAAATTTTAAAAAATCAAAATGTCGTCTGCTGCAGTTGTGACTGGCACTTAAATGGTTAATCCTGATATGGTACAATACTTCTAATCAAGTTGCATGAGTGTAATGATTTTTGTGAAGATTTCTTTAATTATTAAGGTACTAATGAAAAAGAAAAGATTAAAAAAACTGCAATTTTCAGGTGTGAGATAAGGAACCAGGCAATGGGATCAATACAGTACTTAATCTTTATCACTTTCTGGGCTAATTCAGCAGAAGACAAATTGATGATATTTTTTTTTTTTCCAGAAAACAGGATTTGACATTTCATGCATTTTTTCCAGAAAACAGGCTTTGACATTTCATGCAAATTGCATGAAATGTCAAATCCTGTTTTCTGGAAAAAAATAAGGAAATATTTCAAAATGTTGTCTGCCGAAAATTCTACCTAGAGTGCTAAGTAAAAGCAAAAGCCAAGCAAAATTTGTAGCAGACAACATTCTTTTTTTTGTGTGCGTGTGTGTGTTTCTCATGGATAATAAGTGTTAACATTTTATGACCACCATCTGCTTGGTAGACACAATTTGCATGAAATGTCGACTTATTTTCTATGAAAATTTACATGTTTAAATGTGTCGTCTGTGATTGTCACTTTCAGGGTTATGCATTAAGAAGTAAAAACTTGCTTAGTGCATATTTATGAAAACAGTAAAGAACCAAGTCAGAGTGTGCATAGTCCACCCTTGCTGCTGAGTAGATTGTACGGTATTCTTGACTTCGTCCCACTGTCAGGTCTCACTGGAGGTGGAATTCAGCTCATGCATTACGAAAACACACCTATTCAAATATATAGAAAACTTCTTCTCCAAAAACTGAAAATTTTCAGATAAAAACTCCGATATTTTTCATAGTTCTGCTCAAAACATAGATTGAGGGTACTCGTTAGAACTGCCTCGGTGAGGCAGTTCTAACGAGTACCCACAATCTATGTTTTGAGCAGAAATAAGAAAAATAATGTATACCCCTGTAAACCCCATTTTCACTATATAAAAGTGGGGTTTAAGGGGGTCAAAATTATATAGGTATGTTTTCGTGAAGACTGGATGGCACCTCATGCACCAATCCTCTATTTATGCTTGTAATAACACACAGTATTGGGACAGACAAACTTGATCAAACAGTGTAGACCCTGATCAGATGCTGCAGAATGCAGCATCTGATCAGAGTCTACACTGTTTGCCACCTGTACTGCAGTTTTTAAACACAGCACAATGTAGACTGGCTCCTGTCTAAATGATATATGGATCAGCATAAAAACGATATATGTTTTACAAAAATCCTATCTTTTGGAATGTCCTTCTCTCTGATTTGGCTGATCAGTTATGGGTTTCTGACTAGTAAGGGAGATGATATGTGTAGAAAAATAGTCAAGGGAGGAGTATTTTACCTTTGTTAGATTAGAAAAGTAAAACATAGTGTGGTGCCAGGATAAGTACAATGAACTAGTTCAATTTTTGGTTTTCTTGATGTTTGGGGTAAATACTGTAACCAAAATACAAAAATTTAACCTTTACTACTCTCTGGGCTAATTCAGAAGACAACCAATTGATGATATTTTACATAGCAAAATAGGATTTGACATTTCATGCAATTTGTTTCCATTGGAGACTCTGATCAGAGTCTACACTGTTTGCAGTGTCTACAGGAATTTCTATAAAACATAGTAATAATAAAAACTATCACACACCCTGTTATTGGAAGCAGACCAGTCCAAACAGTTGTGGTAGAAGAGTCTATTTAATGTAACTGGGTTGCACTATTTTACAAAGGCTGTGCGCATATGAAATGTACTGACGCAGAGAAACAGGACGATCTGAGTCAGTAGTTTTTGCTTTTTTTTTTTATTTTAACCCTTGTCCTGCTGACCCCGGATATATCCTGCCTTTGCAATCAGAAGCCAGCTGATCTGGATCTGCACTGTTTGCCATTAAATATTTGAATTTATAGCAACAATCTGGATCAAGTAATCTGATTAGAAGGGGGCGTGACATCTTAATTTAGTCAGCATGATATGGATTAAGTGCACGTTTTAGTGCTTAGCATGCTATGGGCCAACCATATTGGCCTGTCACTATAATACATTTACTGCATAGATAGATATTACCTGCATTTCCTGTATAGGAGGGTGACTGTCTCCTGGAAAGCAGGATTTTCTTTCTGTCATGCCTAAATCATACAGGGGACATATCCTAATAAATATATTAGATGTAAAGGTCAAAGCAACAGGCAAATTTGGTCAACCTATAATAGCTATCAATTACCCAGAGTAACTTTTTTATTGCCATTATGAAACAGTATTGACATCATAGTATTGCAATATGCTCATTTTTTGCTACCAGCATTGATCCAGTGTGTTGTCAGAATGTTGTCAGTGCCATGACAGTGTATTGTCAGCTCTAACTTTGCATGAGGCTGAAAGTTATAATACCATAGTATGTGAACTTGATTTAACCATTAAAGAGCCAATCATAACTGCAGCAGACAACGTTTTCTTCTTTAAAAAAAAAAAAAAAATCATGCTATGGGCAAATTCAGCAGATGACAAACTGATGATATTTTTCTTATTTTTCCTAGAAAACAGGATCAGACACTTCATGCAAATTATTTCCTTAGGAGACAATTTGCATGAAGTGTCAGATGCTATTTTCTAGGAAAAATAAGAAAAATATTTGTAAATGTTGTCCGCTGAAAATAATAGCTTTAGCCAAAGTGCTAAGCATAACTCATTGTAGTCTGGAGTCCCCTAAAAGGGTAGTTGGCAAACAGTGCAGACCCAGGTCAGATGCCGCAAAATGCGTCATCTGATCAGGGTCTCCACTGTTTGCAATATTTTCAACCATTTTACTCTCAGAATATCTATATCACATAGCCTGACATACCTAAAATTGAAATTAGAATCTTCCAATATATAGTGTGGTGGATTTCATTCAGTCTACAATGGGTTAAGAGTGCTTTATCAGTATCTGGCATAGAATGTTTGTAAAGCCCCGAGGAATGTTTAGGCAGCCACATACTAAAACTATTTCACAGTATCAGCATTACAAATTCATCAATATGTCTGCTTCTCTCTCCGAGCCATCTTCTGCTAATTCTCGGAAGAATTATACATTGATTTCCTGTCACTCAGTCAATCCTTTCTAGTTATATCTACTGATGCTAAACATCGATAAAGAAAATGATAAAAGTTTGAATCCCACACAAACTGTACTTTGTTCGTTTCTTGGTTGGTTTGGAGTTCAATGGCCCAGTCAACACTACTAACACTTAGCACTCTGTGTAAAATTTTCAGCAGACGACATTTTGAAATATTTTTCTTATTTTTCCCAGAAAACAGGATTTGACATTTCATGCAAATTGTCTCCTTAGCCAGAAAACAGGATTTGACATTTCATGCAAATTGTCTCCTAAGGAGACAATTTGCATGAAATGTCAAATCCTGTTTTCTGGGAAAAATAAGAAAAATATCATCAACTGTCGTCTGCTGAAAATGCCCAGAAAGTGGTAAAGGTTAAGGTCATGTCAAGACGAGCCAGTCAGTTTACCTAACCACACTTTTCCTTGGCTGGCTTAATCCTCAAAGTACTTGTGCATATTCTTTCACCAGAAACTTACAAGAAGGGGGAGAATGACCATAAAAAATATTTCATGATCAGTCACCTGAAACAATGTTGCCAGACCCTGTGGGGATTGAACTTGCAACCTCCTGATGACCAGTAGGATGCACATCAGACTGAGCCAGAGAGGCCAATACTTTGTTCATGCATCTTCAAATAAATATGTTGTATTGCTCCATAATCCTCAATAATAATTTTTCTTAGCGTATTCGACCTAATTACCGCACTGTGTGCTTAGGTTTTTCAAAATTACTGGGAACACTCAGTGGTGGTAAAATATGTATCTACCTGCTAAGGATACACTATAAAAAAGATCAGAAAAGGACTTATTTGATGATGATTATACGATTTTTTCTGACTTTCTTTATAAAGGCACATGTTGTGGGTGCTTGTTTGAATTGCATCGACAAGTCGATGCAATTCAAATGAGTACCCACAACATATGCCTTCATAAAGAAGTAAAGAAAAAGTACACTGGCTATAATCTGAAGACTACGGAATTTCTTGACTGTGTGCTTATAGGGGTAGGTGCGGTAATTAGATAGAATACGGTATTTCTCTATGAAAACATAAGTTGTGGGTAATCATTAAAAGTATCTCATCAAGGCATTTCCAATGAATACCTACATGTGTACAATGTATGTTTTCATGAAGAAATAAGAAAAAATATTGATATGGTAAATGTCCTAAAATTCTCTACACCAAAGCTTCTGAAAAAATGACCTACGCAAACAGTGCAGACCAAGATCAGACTGCTCCTGAAGGAGAAGTCTGATCAGGGTCTACACTGTTTGTCATTCCACTAAGTATTTTAAGAAACAACTGCATAAAAAGCAAAATTTAGGCAAAAAAGTATGGAATAATGTTTCTCAATTTTAGGACATTTACCATACATTTTTTTTAACTGAAAAATGCAACTTATCTAGAGCTATATTTTCTCTGTGTACACATTATCAAATATTCTAGAATCTTATCAAAAATGTCACATAGAGATAGTTCTAATCAGATCCAAAACCATAAGAATACTATCAATAAACTTAATATTAACATTCCTTGCTATTTGGGCAAAATCAACAACAGCCAAACTGAGTATACTGTTTTTTTCTCCAGAAACTAGGGCTTATTCCTCAAAAAAAGACATTTTATTATTCAAGAAAAATTTAATAAATTGATATATGGTATTAATACAGTCATAAAATGTGGCACCTGACAGCCTGTAAAATTTCAGTTAGTCTCTCATTCTTGAAATGAAATGATTTTTTTTTATCGTATGCCAACATTAATTTGGAGATACGATAAAAAATCATTTCATTTTTTATCCAGTTCAAAAATGGGAGACTAGCTGAAATTTTACAGGCTGTCAGGTGCCACATTTTATGATCATATTAATACTTTACATCAATTTATTAAACCTTTCTTGGATAAAAAATGTCTATTTTTGAGGAATATGGAGCCTTTAAAATTTCAAATTTGAAAGAGTTCACATGAAATGTCAACCCTATATTCTAGACAAAATAAGGTAAAATGTTTTAGAATGTCATCTGTTGCTATTTAAACAGTTAATTTTCTATCAACTGAGCTGAAACGAGACAAAACGTACCTTCTGACATTTGCTCACAATAAAAAGTCAAATCAGCCGGCTCATCTGTACAGTCTGATCACAGTCATTATTGTCCACATGAAGAAATGTTGCTGCCTTGGCTATCTAAAATGTGCTGAGTGAAGATTCTGATCAGACTGTGCAAACGCACATTATGAAAACATGCCTATTCAAATATACTGAAAATGTTACCACCACAATTTTCAGATAAAAAATTTTGATATTTTTCATATTTCTGCTCAAAACATGTGGGTACCCATTAGAACTGCCTCAGTGAGGCAATTCTAATGAGTACCAACAATCTATGTTTTTGAGCAGGAATAAGAAATAAGAAAAATAATGTATACCCCTGTAAACCCCAGTTGTACTATATAAAAGTGGGGTTTAAGGGGGTTAAAATTATATAGGCATGATTTTGTGATGACAAGTTGATCTGTATCTTTGCTGGGCATACATGTTTCTGACATTGCAACTCAACTTATCAGCCATCAAGACATCTGTTCTACTAACATTTTGCATAATGACAATTAGATGATGGCACTTTATTAATCTTTAAAATTCTTTCTTTTGTTTCACCTGACATTTCACTTTAATTACCACAGATAATGTGAATGAAATGTCAAACTCTGTTTACAGTAAAACAAGGAAATGTTCATTGCCCACAGCTCTAGATGAGGCATTTTTCTCAGCTGAAAACTTGATTTTTTTTTTATTTCTCCAGGAAGACATATGTTGTGTTTACTCATTGGAAGCATCTCACTGTGGCCATTCTAATAAGTACACCTCAACCTCTTTATAACACTATTACTGGGATCCAAAGCAAAACCATGTTCCCTAAACATGTTATATCCAAACAAAAATGTATAGATTATATAGAAAATTGACCATTTATGGTCATTTTTTTTTTATATAATCTATACATTTTTGTTTGGATATAGCAAAACAAACATGCATACATTAAAAAAAATGACCATTTATGGTCATTTTTCTATATAATCTATACATTTTTATTTGGATATAACATTTTTGGTGCCCTCTTTAAACCATCTCAATATTTCCAAAACTGTGCTATAATGAATCTTGTTAAAAAGAGGTTGCCGAGTATTTCTTATTTTTCTATATAATCTATACACTTTTTTGGGGGGAAAACATTTTTGGGGTCCATCTTTAAACCGTCTTATATCTGATACTGTGCTATAATGAATAGTCTTATAAAGAGGTACCTATGTATCCACAACATATCTAGAGCACTGTAGAATAGAATAGAATATTCTATCTAGAACAGAATAGAATATAATATTCTTTCTAGAGCACTGCACAGCTACAGCATGATAAAGGTGTAACCATTTACTTACTGCACTTAAAAGGAATGGCTACACTTTCATGGGGTGGCGGGGTGGGGGAGGGCAACTCTGACAAAACTGTTTTGTTTTGCTTTTGAAAACGGTCTACTCTAAAGGCAGATGATTCACATGAAATGTCAAGACATGTTTTCTTCGAAAAAAAAAATTAAAAAAATTTAAATGTCATCTGCTGCAGTTGTGACTGACCCTTTAAGGGTTAATGTATCTGACAATAATGACTAATTGCAGATAAAAAATACCCCATGTATTCAATAGAACACTGCCAATTTCAGCATTCAACCTCGGATAACATGAATGAAATGTCAAACTTGCAACCTTCTTACCCATTGTTTGTGCATTTAAGGATGCCCATGGATAAAAGAAATTGATTTAAGGATACCCAAAGAAAAAATAATTTGTTTGAAGGATACCTGATGATAAAAGAATTTGACTGAAGGATACCCAAGGATAAGAGATTGCAAAATAAATTGATTGAAGGATACCCAAGATAAAAGAATTTGATTGAGGGATACCCAAAGATAAAATAATTTGAATGAAGGATACCCAAGCATAAAAGAATTTGATTGGAATATACCAAAGCATAAAAGAATTTTATAGAAGGATACCAATGGAAAAAAGAATTACCTAACTGAAAGATATTCATGGTTGAAAGAACTTATTAAAGGATACCCAAGGATAAAAAAGTTTGACTGAAGACAAAAGAAATTGACTAAAGTATACCCAAGGATAAAAGAATTTGATTACAGGATACCCAAAGATAAAAGATTTTGACTGAAGGATACACAAAGATAAAAGAATTTGATATATATATTTATATTGTTTGTATTCTTTAACTATTCAGTTTGCATGTGGAGGTATAGATCAATGACTATTTACTGTCATGTCAAAGGTTAGAAGAGTCCTCACAGATCAGTATTTATGTAAAACCTACTAAATATAGCATTTTGGACTTTTTCGGATACATTTGTGAAGCATTCGGCAATGTTGCTGCAAACATATCTCAAATACAAGATCTTGATATCACTGGACAAATTGGTGTAGTGGGTACATTTATAGTCGTCAAAACCAACAAGCAAGATTGTGTATGGGCACCATTTGCCTTTGTGTCAATATTTTTAGAACTATTTATTTTATTAATATTTCATACAGTGTTATACTTTTCGTTGGGATTTTCAATATTTATTCATTACTTCTTTTTATATATTTTCCTGCTCAAAAAATTACAATTAAAGTGTAAATCCTATTACAACTATAAAATAGAAGTTAAATTAGAATCATTGTTGAATTAGCAGCCTCATCACCAGTGTCTGAAGAAGTGCCTCCCCTCTCACAATTAAAGTCTAAATCCTATTACAAACTATAAAATAGCAGTTAAATTAGAATCATTGTTGAATTAGCAGCTTCATCACCAGTGTCTGAGGAAGTGCCTTCCTCTCAGAATTAAAGTCTACATCCTATTAAAAACTATAAAATAGCAATTAAAACAGAATCATTGTTGAATTAGCAGTCTCCTCACCAGTGTCTGAGGAAGTGCCTTCCTCTCACAATTAAAGTCTACATCCTATTAAAAACTAAAATAGCAATTAAATCAGAATCATTGTTGAATTAGCAGCTTCATCACCAGTGTCTGAGGAAGTGTCCCCTCTCACAATTAAAGTCTAAATCCTATTAAAAACTATAAAATAGCAATTAAATCAGAATCATTGTTGAATTAGCAGCCTCCTCACCAGTGTCTGAGGAAGTGCCTCCCTTTCACAATTAAAGTCTAAATCCTATTAAAAACTATAAAATAGCAGTTAAATCAGAATCATTGTTGAATTAGCAGCCTCCTCACCTGTGTCTGAGGAAGTGCCTCCCTCTCACAATTAAAGTCTAAATCCTATTACAAACTATAAAATAGAAGTTAAATTAGAATCATTGTTGAATTAGCAGCCTCATCACCAGTGTCTGAAGAAGTGCCTCCCTCTCACAATTAAAGTCTAAATCCTATTACAAACTATAAAATAGAAGTTAAATTAGAATCATTGTTGAATTAGCAGCCTTATCACCAGTGTCTGAGGAAGTGCCCCCCTCTCACAATTAAAGTCTAAATCCTATTACAAACTATAAAATAGAAGTTAAATTAGAATCATTGTTGAATTAGCAGCCTCCTCACCAGTGTCTGAAGAAGTACCCCCCTCTCACAATTAAAGTCTAATCCTATTACAAACTATAAAATAGCAGTTAAATTAGAATCATTTAGGGGATAACTGCTTTAAATTTGGCATTTGGGGAGGTAAATCAGCGGTTTTACGGTCGTAAATTTCGTTTTACAGCGACGCGTCAGCGGAGCAGTAAAACGCAATTTGCGACCGTAAAACCGCCGATTTACCTACCCAAATGACAAATTTGATGCAGTTATCCCCATTCTAATGCATTTATTCATTTTTTTCTTTTGAAAAATTGTACTATTTGCACAAAACGACAAGTGCTTCGAGCTGCGTAAAACCAAATGCCAGCCAATGAGAAGCGACGTTATGTGATGACGTCGGATTTGCGACAGTATATTGCAGAATATACCATCGCAATTTTTTGACGTTATCCAATCAGACGTCGTGTTACATACGCGAGTGCATTAGAATGTTGAATTAGCAGCCTCATCACCACTGTCTAGGGAAGTGCCTCCCTCTCACAATTAAAGTCTAAATCCTATTAAAAACTATAAAATAGCAGTTAAATCAGAATCATTGTTGAATTAGCAGCCTCCTCCTCTCTGAGGAAGAGCCTCCCTCTCACTTGCCATATCATTTCCGTAGGAATAATAACAAGTAAAAAACAATGTTTGTAAAAATTAAATTTTAATTTCATGTCAACGAGTTAACATAGTTTGAGGCAGGATATAAGAAAACCTACAGAATGCAATATGAGTATGGTCATTTATCATCACAGCCCTACAATGCTATCTTCGGTTGATGTGGTTGAGATTTTTCAAAGCATTTCATCAGGATGTGGCTTTCTGCAAGTGCATTACGTCATTTTATTTATTGATTTTTTTTTCTTTTTATCATTTTCATGTGTTTTGTTGTTCTATTGTTTAGACAATGAACAATCAATTTTACAGGGAAAAAAACAGAGAACATGTTCAGGAAGAACCACCTGCTTGCATGAGAAAATATGGATACATGTATAATATAGCATTTGTCTTGCTTTTTTCTTTTTATCATTTTCATGTGTTTTGTTGTGCTGTTGTTTAACCCATTGTAGTCAGGAGACCCATAAAAGGGTAACTGGCAAACCTCGTGTGGCAAACAGTGCAGACCCAGATCAGACGCTGCAGAATGCAGCGTCTGATCAGGGTCTCCACTGTTTGCAAATAGTGAAGTCCTTTTTCTCTAGGAATATGTAGCTCTCATAGCCCAACGTACCTAAAACTCAAATTGGACTCTTCCAATATATCATGTGGGAGAGTCTATTCAGTATACAATGGGTTAGACAATGAACAATCAATCTTACAGGGAAAAAATACAGAACGTGTTCAGGAACATCCACCTGCTTGCACGAAAATTTATATGGATACAATATGTATAATATAGCATTCGTCTTGCTTATTCCATGGTACATTTTTATAGGCTTTGGTATTTTATGCAGACTGGTACATTTTACAAATGATATTTAAAGAGAATTTTCTCGTTTTTTCATAATTATAAATGGGACCCAAACAATGATAGCAACAAAAAAAAAAAAAAAAAAGAAGCGAACACACAAGGAGTAAAAAAACGAACAAACAGGAAAAAATGTGATTAATATAACAGGGTCGAATTCCCAATCTTGAAACTTCTCAATTGTGTGTGTTTCCAACAAACTACCTGTAACCAATTGAGCTAAACTCAAAACACTTCAAAATGCAAGCCAAAGTGTATACTGTCTCAGTCAAGCAGAGCAGATGAACCGGAAAATACCGAGTGTTGAAAGGTTTCCCTGTGACTATCTGCTTTACCTTGACCTTGGATCAGTCCAATAATAAAAGTACATTGACACAACAGTAAACATTCACCGATCTATACTGAAAATCAGAATTTATATTCACAATCATTTCAGTTTTGCCAAATCTCAGACAAGGGAGGAATTGCACGCCAGTTCATTATTTTTCCAATACTAATGTGTATTTTGTTATAGACAAACTTTACAGACTTATATTACCGACTTGCTATGATCCTTCTTGAAGATGTTGTTTGTACAAAGTACAATATTTACTATAACCATTATCACTCTCTGGGCTAATTCAGCAGACGACAAGTTGATGAATTTTTTCTTATTTTTCCAAGAATAGGATTTGACATTTCTTGCAAATTGTCTCCAATGGAGATAACTTGCATGAAATGTCAAAACCTGTTTTCTGGGAAAATAAGAAAACTATTTTAATATGTCGTCTGCTGAAAATTTTACCAAGAGTGCTAAGCCTTAATTATTCAGACCCCTTAACTCCCAACCGAACTTGTCCTAAAACTGGACAAAGTCCATATTAGTATATTCTTTCACTGCCACACGCGATAATAACAGGCTTTTGCAAACAGCGCAGATCTAGATGAGATGGACCATAATGAGCCATTTCATCAGGATCTCGCTCTTTAACCCTAGTCCTGCTGAACCCGGATAGGTCCTGCCTTTGCAAACAGTGTAGATCCAGATCAGTTGGCTTCTTCAGATGTACACTGTTTGCCATTAAGTATTTGAATTTATGTCAAAAATCTTGATTAAGTAATCTGATTGGTTGAAAATTGGAAATGGGTGTGGCATCTTAATTTATTCAGCAGGACAAGGGTTAACATTCAGTCTTTCAACCTTACTTACCATGATAGTTTGTTAAAAAAAAACAAAAAAACAAAGCAGATGACAAATGTAGTCTGAAATTTGGTGCTGAAAGAGTTAATGTGCCTAAAACTGCTGGATGAGTGGTAAACATTGTAGACCTTGATCAGATGCCATATTGTATGGCATCTGATCTGGGTTTACATTGTTTTCTCAGTCCTGTCTGTCCTAACACTTAATTCTCAAAGTGCCAATCACAACTGCAGTAGATGACATTTTAAATTTATGTTTTATTTTTCAAAGAAAAGGTGACATTTCATGTGAATATTCACATGAAATGTCGACTCATTTTATTTGAAAAAATAATAATAATAAAAAAATAGAATGTTGTCTGCTGCAACTTTTGCTTGAGAATTTAAGGGTAACTAGGGTATCATAGTGATTTTGTATTGATTTAACTCCTTTTTAAGCCTGCCTTCTTGTTGAAATCTTTCAGTCACTGTGTCTTGTTACTTTCTTGAGTGATTTTCTGTGCATACGTACAGGTTTGCATTTTTATTTCTATGAACTTGTACATATATGCCATAAGCTGTGGACTAAAATCAGTGAGATAAGGCAAAATTTTTAGGGAGATTTGACAAAATTCTGTGAGATTTTCTTTAACCCTTGTCCTGCTGAATAAGTTAAGATGCCATGCCCACTTCTAATTTACAGCCAATCAGATTACTTGATCCGGATTGTTGCTATAAATTCACATACTTAATGGCAAACAGTGCAGATCCAGATCAGTTGGCTTCTTCAGAAGCCAACTGATCTGGATCTACACTGTTTGCAAAGGCAGGGTATATCCGGGTTCAGCAGGACAAGAGTTAACATCACTTTGGAGCTCCTCCAATATAGTCTAAAGTCTTTATTTTTCCTGTAAGAAGCTTGTGAAAACCTCTCCAATGTGTGATTTATGTTTATTTCTTCATAAAATCTTTTTAAAATGGTTTGAAAATTCTGTGTGATTTGAATTTCTTATGGGATTTGTCTTCCAGATGGGTCAAATTCTGTGAGATTTTATCACACAATGTGAGATATGGCATGTTATGATGCTTGTAGAAAATATGTCAAAAGAACATATGAATTGACTGATTAATACATATATACATAACTTCATGGTTCATTCACGTCTTCAGCTGAAATCACTTGTTTGGGAAAAGAGTTCCAATTATTGATGGTTCTTTCAGAGAAGTGTTGTATTCTTATAGTTGTTCTATATCACGGTTTCTCTAATTTTAGACTATGACCACAGGTTGACGATGATTCACACAATTTAAAAAATCTCTCAGAAAGGATAGCCTTTATCCTTTTAATTATTTTAAATATCTGGATCTTATCACCACATTTTCTGTGGTGAGCTAAACAAGGCAATTTTAGATTTTTCAATCTTTCAGTATATGTAAGAGTTCTTCTTTGTTAGTGCAACAGTGTTTTCTTATGTGGCATTTGTTTTATCATTGTTTGTTCCTCATCTCGTCTTCTTTCGGTGTCTCAGGAAGGATGTGCTTTATGATTGTGGCATTTTCTGGGTTTCTTCATTTATATTTTTACATTTCTTTTGACTGTAACACTAGTAAACAAGACAAACTTTTAGAATTTTAAGTAATTAGAAATGTGTCCAAAGGACATAGATACCCCAACCTGAAAAACTTAAATTCAAATTGCTAACGCTTGACATGGACAGAGACAGATGGACAGGGGTAACACTATATGCCCTTTCCACCATTCTTTGAATGGCAGGGGCATAGAAATATGCCAAGCATCCTAAACTACTTGAGAAAGGCATTTTTGAACAAGAAATTCACAGAATGCCTATGTCGTGACTGCTAGTGGTTATCAAGAAACAGATCTAAAGGTACAGACTAATCATTGTTCAGCCAAGAGTGAAAGGTCAAGGTCAGTAGCCACTAATGCAGGGTGCATCATGGTGGATGTGTGTATGCATTTCATTAGCCTAGAAGCCTCGGTGTTTGAGAAATGGAGCTAAATGCACAGACTTAACATTGTTGATGCTAATGCCGGTGCCAATATTAACACTACCACCGGAAAGTGATCCCTATATCTCTCCTGCTTGCTGAAGCAGTCTCGACAAAAATATGTTAGAAATTCATATTCTAGTTAATGATGAGCTGATCCTTAAAACAAATCTTCTCTAAAGATAATTTGAAAATCTTATATACCTTACATACTGGGACAGGCCTTGGCAGACATTGTTGAGTCAGATCAGCAGGGTCTACATTGTTTGTCAGTTTTAGACATATTAACAGATAGTAAAATGGAGTTGTTCAAATTTTAGGATGTGTATGGTAAAAAGTAGAGGTGTGCCGATGTTTAGGGTAAATAGGATGAAATATTAACCCTTGTCATGCTGACTAAATTAAGATGTCACGCCCACTTCTTATTTTCAGCCAATCAGATTGCTTGATCCAAATTGTTGATACAAATTCACATACTCAATGCCAAACAGTGTAGATCCAGATCAGTTGGCTTCTTCAGAAGCCAACTGATTTGGATCCACACTGTTTACAAAGGCAGGGCATATCAGGGCTCAGCAGGACCAGAGTTTAGCAGTACATGTATTTTCAAAGTAAATAGTTAATAAAAATAAATCAATTAACAAATAAAAAAAAATCACTTATTCATCATTTATTCATTTTATATAAAAATTAACACTTCGCATGCTAGGTAAATTTCAACTGATGAGATTTTGTATATTTTTTCTTATTTTTCCCAGAGAATCAGCCTTATCTTTTCGTGCAATTGTCTCAAGAGGAAATGAACTTAACATTGTTGACTGGGCCCTTAAACTCCAACCCAACCAACTGAACAAAACTCCAACCCAACCAACTGAACACTCCCTTTAATATCTAGACCTAAGAAATTAGACATCCACCAGTCAACTGTACAAAATGAAGTTAATTTGACATCAACAATCACTTGAGTCACAACATCAGAAAACGTACCTTTGGGCATGTGCAAACAGCAAAGATTCAGATCAGCCTGCACATTTGTACAGTCTGATCAGAATCATCACTGGGCATGTTTTGGATAGACAATGCAAAGTTTTTTCATGCGGACAATGAAGACTCTGTTAAGACTGTGCAAATGCACAAGCTAATTTGAGTCTTTGCTGGGCACACATCTCAAAAGGTACTATTTCTCACATTGCAGTTAACTTTATTCATGAGAGGAAAAAAAGTTGTATCATAAACACGAAAGCAATCGTTTACTTGAACTACTTCTACATAAATGCGCTGTGACACGCGAAAAGGATATTACCGCAAGATTATAGCATAATTAATCTTAAGTATTCAGAATGACAAGCCTGAGTAAACTGTCTCGACCTTGAAAGTTGCATCTGATCAGAGTCTACACTGTTTGCCACTCATTCTGTGATTTTTAAGACATATCAACAGGTAGTGAAATAGACTGGCTCAAAAGTTTGGAAAAGTTCGGTAATAAGTTTTGATATCTGAATAATTTTGGTAAATATGGTACTAACCATTAATGAAGACTTTGATTATCAATCTCATCAGTTGATATCTGAATAATTTTGGTAAATATGGTACTAACCATTAATGAAGACTTTGATTATCAATCTCATCAGTCTTGTTAGGGAGTAGTATTTTGGTAATAATTCTAGGATAATCTTTCTTATTTCGCCATGAAAACATATGTTGTGGGTACTCATTAGAAGCGCCTTTGCGAGGCGCTTCTAATGGGTACCCACAACATATAACTTTATGAAGAAATTGAGAAAATTGTCCCAGAGTTTTAACAAATATTTCTACTTAACAAGTCTATCTGAATCTTATCAATGCTTTGAATGATTTCCAACAGAATCATCAAGACAGTGTGAAAGTTTTTGGTACACAGCAAAGATCCATGACCAGCTTGCACTGACACACCAGCAGACCTGGGTCTTCACTGTTCAACTATGTCATAAGTGTCCTTTTTCCAGTGACACTGCACGAATATCAATATGTATCAGCCATTTGGCCTACCAAGGAAACTGCTTCCAATGCAAATTGTATTGATTCTGGCTGCCGGAATCCTTCCTGATTCAATAAACCAGTCTGAGATTCTTCGATACGATCTGACAGGATGTCTTAGCTCCTGAATAAATACAATTCCACATCAGATAATTTGGTTATTACAGAAAATAAAAAATGAAGAAACAAAATTTCTCTATCAATTAACTAAAAGGCAAGAGAAAGTAGTTGCTGTATTATGAGAATTAGCTCTTAATACTTAAAGCTCTCAGTACAGTTGTAGCAGACAATATTCTATTTTTTTTTTCAGAGAAAATAAGTCTTGGCATTATTAAGCCTTACTTTCTCTGAAAAATACACACAAAGAAATCTAAAATTTAATGTTGTTTTTGTTTGTGTTGAGGTTTTACGGCCCAGTCAACCCAATGGGGTCATGTTGAGCGCGGTCAGTTTACCTAACCACACGTTTACTGGGCAGGCTAAGTCCTCTAAGCGGTTAACCAGTATTGTGCACATTCTTTTGCCAGAAACTGACAACTGCCCTTCTTGAATCAGCGGAAGGGAGAGAAAAACCGTAGAAAATATTTCATGATCAATCTCCATGAAAGAATGTTGCCGACCTTGTCGGGGGTTGAACCCGCGACCTCCTGGTCTCCAGTCGGACGGCGCATCCAACTGAGCCATCGAGGCCGGCAAAATTTAATGTTGTCTGCTGCAGTTGTGATAAAAGCATTTTAAGAGTTAATGCTAAGCATGGTAGATAAAAATTTCAGCACAATTTTTTTTTTTTTTTTTTTTTTTTTTTGTTTGATTTTCCTAGAAAACATGGTTTAACATTTCATTCAAAGTCACCCAAGAAACAATTTGCATGCAATGTCAAAGCCTTGTTTCTGGAAAAAAATTTAAAGAAAACAGAGATAAAGGTCAATGAGTAGAAGAAACAAAAAATAGCAGATGAAATTATCTTTTATTTACCAAGAAGATAGAGTTCAATATTTTTGTACAAAATTGTCTCCTAAGGAGAGAATATTTACATGAAAGGTCAAGCCTTAATTTCTGGTAAAGATTAAGAAATTATAGACCACCTTACTGTTGTCTTGTATAGTACAGTAAAAATGACTTGAACACTAACTAGTTAACTGTGGTTGATCCGAACTCATTTTTGAGTCCCAAGGAAATTCTTCTGATGGCTCAAGTTAAAAAATATTGAGGGATATTCTTGGGAAGTTTTCTTATCTAATCATGAAAACTCATAATGTGTGTACTCATTAGAATCCCCTCACTGAGGCAATTTAAATGGACACTCACCATATTATTATTTTATAGAAGCTCGAAAGGACATCCCTAAATTATCCCCATTTGCCTATTGACCTACTGTGCTTTCGACATCTTTCAGAAAGTCGTTTTTTGCTTGACGCTTTACATAGAAGAAGTAAACTTGCAAACTTTTGTCATGATCTAATGCAAAACCATTTGTCGTAACTTCCTATGAATGAAAAATTTCATTGCAGTCATTGGTTTTTAAAAAATCAAATATTTTCACTTTTTCCCATAGTAAAAATGAAGCAAAATCATGCAGAAATCTGTAGGATAGGTAACTTGGAGCCAGATTTTCAACCAGTTCCACTTGTTAAATTTTTCTGAAATTTTCACAATATTGTTGTGAAACATCAATAATTCAAATTCAGCAAAGGAAAGTAAAAAATATTTTCTTAGACAAAAATTCCAAAAAATCACTTTACTATTGAAATTGCATAGGTCAGACCAACTTTTAGCCGTAAATTTAATTTCAGTGTAAATATTTGAGAACAAAACACAGAAATAGAAAAGACAAATGGTTTCTGATAAGATATGGTCAGTCAGAACAAAAGATTTTCATTTAAAATAAAAGGCCAAGCAAAAAACGTCTTTCCAAGAGATGTCGAAAGGACAGTAGTGCTAGGATTAACTCTTCTCATGCTGAATAAATTAAGATGCCACACCATTTCTAACTATCAGACATTCAGATTACTTGATCCAGGTTTTTGATACAAATTTACAAACTTAATGGCAAACAGTGCAGATCCAGATCAGTTGGCTTCTGAAGAAGCCAACTGATCTGGATCTGCACTGTTTGCAAAGGCAGGGCACATCCGAGTTCAGAAGCCCATAGATGTTCAAGCCATTGAAGTTCAACTGTACTTTTTAACCCTTGTCCTGCTGAATAAATTAAGATGCCACACCCATTTCTAATTTTCAGCCAATCAAATTACTTGATCCAGATTGTTGATATAAATTCATATATTGAATGGCAAACAGTGCAGCTCCAGATCAGTTGGCTTCTTCAGAAGCCAACTGATCTGGATCTACACTGTTTGCAAAGGTAGGACATATGCGGGTTCAGCAGGAATAGGGTTAAGTTTTACAGTGGTGTTACACTGCATATCTAATCTCTCTACAACATTTCCCCAAGTTTGTCTGCACTCAAAGTAAATCAGAGAAAATATTCTCTAAAATCACAGACAGATTTCACTGATTTCTAACTTTTTTTTCAGTCTCGACGGTGTCCTAGACTCTTAACAATTTCCGGTGACAAATCTGGACTAATGAGCAGTGAGTCCTACAAACTCAGGTCACCCCCACAAACTAGGGCACTATGACCTATGTTTGCAAAAATCAACACCTGTCAAGATTTAGGGGTCAGACTAGTACCTCAGCTTCCATAGCACTAGCCCCCAATTTTTTATCAGTACATGCATCCCGCCATCAAGTCATCGCTCACAAAACTACTCGTAGCTAGAACTGACACACAAGGGGAGCTAATCCTTCCCTTTTAGAGTGGATCCCTTCTCAGAATGGAGGCAAAAACAGTATCTACATCCCTTAAATCAGAATCTGCTGAATTTAAATATAAGCCGACAACATTTTAGAATATAATATTTTTCTTATTTCTGCCAAAAACAGGATTTGATATTTCATGCAAACAGTCAATTTAACCATTAACTCTCCTGAAAAATTCAACAAATGACAAAATGATGATATTTTTTTTAATTTTTCCCAGAAAATAGGCTTTGAAATTTCTAACGAGATATTTTGCATGAAATGTGAAAGACTATTTTCTTGAACAAAAAAAAAAAAAAAAAAAAGATATTAGAAAAGCAATTCAAGATGTCATCTGCTGATATTTTTCTGAGCATGCTGAGCATTAAGGGACAGTTCACATGAAATGTCAGATAATTTCACAGGGAAAATAAGGAAAGTATCAATCATTCGTAATCTGCTCATTGTTGTAATAAAGATTCACAGATTGGTAATAACTGTAATTACTGGGACAGGCCTGAGCAAACAGTATAGACCCAGGTCAGACACTGTAGAATTTGGCCACTCATCCAGCAGTTTTCAAACACATCAACAGGTAGTAAAATGTTTCTGTTTGTTTGTTTTATTTGGGCTTTACATCGCTTTCAACAATCTTTCAGTCAAATCGTGACAGTGTCTGGATGTGGCAAGGAGCTCAATGCTCACTTTTAGAGTGCTGCCTCACTGAAATATCACGCCCCAGACACTTTGACATGATATTCCACCCAGTCACATTATACTGACACTGGGCTGACCAGTTCTGATTCCTAGCTCTACTTTTTTAATACTGAGTGCCATTAGCAAAAGTGCAGCTAGTATCATTTTTAAAGTCTTTAGTGACTCGGCCGGGGATTGAACCCGCAGCCTCCCAGTAACAAAGTGGACACTCTACCAACTGAGCCATGAAATAATGTTCTTGTTCACATTTTAAGACAAGTATGGTGATGATTTAAGGTGTCCTAATATTAATTGTGCTTTTGACATTCTTTGGAAAGATGTTTTTTATTTGGCATTTTTTTTTCCAAATGGAAAATTGATTTGTGATTGACATTATCTTATTAGAAACCATTTGTTGTTTCTGTTCCTGTACTTTCTTTTTGAATATTTACCCCAAAAATTAATTTTATGGCCAAAATTGGGTCTGACCTGTGCAATTTCTATTGTAAACTGGATTTTTTGGAATATTTTTATTAAAAATATTTATTGCTTTTCTTCACTGATTTCAAATGACTGATGTTCCATAACAGTACTGTGAAAATTTCAGAAATTTTGAACCAGTGAAACCTGTTGAAAATCTGCATCCAAACTACCTACCCTATCGCTTTTTGCATAAATTGCAGTTGTTTTTACCGTAGGCTGCGGGAAAAATGAAACTATTCAATTTTTTTTTTCATTTTAACCAGTGACTAGAATAAAACTTTTCCTGTATATGTAGATATGACAAATGGTTTTACATAAATCATGCCAAAAGTACTTTGTCTATGTAAAGTAGCAGACAGAAAATGACTTTCCGAAAGGTGTCGAAAGGACAGTAGGGTAAAATATGGTACCACCTGAAAGGCCCCTTTGGGCATACCTATAAAATTTCAGGAAATCAATACAATTTACATGATAAATAACATACCGTATTTGACCTAATTACCGCACATACCCCTATAAGCGTACAGAAGTAATTCTGTAGTCTTCAGATTACAGCCTGTGTACTTTTTGTCTGCTTCTTTATAAAGGCATATGTTGTGGGTACCCATTTGAATTGCATCAACTTGTTGATGCAATTCAAATGAGTACCCACAAAATATGTGTTTAGAAAGAAAATCAGAAGAAGAAAAAACACAAAACATCGCATAAGCACCATTAAATAAGTCATTTGCTGACCTTGTTTTAGTTTTAGTAGGTGGATACATATTTTACTACAAGTTTTCTGAGTAATTTTGAAAAATCCACCCCCACAGTGCAGTTATTAGGTCGAATACGGTAATTTTATGAACTTTTTCTCTAGTTTTCAGGAGCAGTCTGATCTGGTCAGCACCATTAGCTAATGCCATTTTGTCAGAGACTTCGGTGTACAAAATTTTAGGACATTTCAGGAAAACAAAACAATGACTTGATAAATAACATGATTTTATTAACTTTTCCTCTAGTTTTCTTGCTATCATTTCCAGAGAAAAAAGACAATAAAGTGAAAAGCCACATTGCAGAAGACTGAACATGAGACAAATGAGAGACAGTTCCAAGATTTACGGGACTATAGCATGCTTAATCTCATGCCATAAATATTGTATATTGACACCGTAGCCATGGTGATAACTACCATTTTCTACCTCCAATATTAGAGATCAGAAAATTGCAGAAATCCAAACAGGAAGCAATAAAAGTTTCTCGTCTAGAAATTGCTTTTTATATACAATAAAGTACATGCAATTTTCTTTGTAAACCTAATATTTAACACTTAGCATGCTGGGAAAAAATTTCAGCAGATGTCATTCTGAAATATTTTTCTTATTTTTTCCAGAAAACAAGTTATGACATTTCATGCAAATTGTAGGAAAAATAAGAAATTAATTTCGTTTGTGTCTGCTCAACTAGCCTAGACAGTGGTAAAGGTTAAAGCGCCAAGCAAACTTGTAGCAAACATTGTACGTATTTTTTTGTTTACTATTTTTCAGAAAAAAAATAAGACTTTGCATCTCATGTGAATCATCTTTCTCAGCAGATGATTTACATGAAATGTCAAGCTTTATATTCTCTAAACATGTATCTAAAAAATGTTTTTTGTTGTTGTTTTTTTTTTATCAAAATGTTGTTGGCTGTAGCTGTGGTTGGCATTTACCACACATGGTACAATTTTCAGTGGGAACATTTCAAAATATTTTTCTTATTGTAACCAGGCGAGAGGATTTGACATTTTATACTTACCATCTCTTAAGGAGACCATCTGCATTGAATATTTGATTTTATTTTCTGGGAAAAATAAGAAAACAATCACCAGTTTGTCATTTTCTGAATTTGCACAGAGAATTGTACAGGATATTCAGCGTGATGAAAGTAATTAAAGTCTACAATGTCATGTCCTAGAGAAAAATGGCTAAACTATTTGCAAATAGAGGAGATCGTGATCAGATGACACATTCTGCAGCATCTGATCAGCAAATTACCCTTTTGGGGGTCTCCGGACTAAAATGGTTAAATCAGTCCACAATGATAATATGAATCCACAGGCAATTAGCAATATGATCAAGGCTTAATTGTTATTACAAATGCATGCTGGGTAAATTCCATATTAAGGCGGACTGATGTGGTGACTGTTGAAACTTTGTGATGATTTTCTAAATGCTTGTTTGTTTTATGCAGGTTTTGATGTCACTTTCAACTCTCTTTCAGGCATTGGTGTCTGGATGTAGCAGGGCGCTCAATACCCACTTTAGAGTGCTGCCTCACTGAAATATCATGCCCCATACAAATCATATTTCATCCAGTTACATTATACTGACACTAGGCTGACCGGTTCTGCTTCCTAATGCTGAGTGCTAAGTGAAAGAGCAGCTAGTATCATTTCAGTCTTTGGTATGACTGAGCCAGGGATGGAACCCACCACAAAGCAGATGATCTACCCACTGAGCCACTGTACCATTTTTTTCATTATTATTTAATGCAAAACTATGAACATTTACAAGATTTAAGTAAACCTGTTAAAAATGACAAGTCATCTAATTTTACTTTTTGGCTGTCAGAGTTGATGATGTTCAGTAGTGAAAATGCTATTAACCCTTAAACTGCCAATCACAACAATTGTTGTCTGCTTTCTCATCTGCTTGTGATTTTAAAAGTCATTTCTGCAAACAGTGTGGACTCAGAACTAACTGCTCCTTTAGGAGCAGTCTGATCAGGGTCCACACTGTTTGCCTGTATGCAAAAATATGTTTGAAAAGTTTGCAAGAATATTCAGCAGACGACATAAACAGACGACATTTTCAGATGCAGGTTTTCTTGGCACTTTAAGGGTTAAATGAAATATTCTAAACACATGTACTAACAGAATTATTGAGATATGAAGTTTTTGCTTATTTGCGTTTCATTTATATTCGTGAAGCACCGATGACCAATTTTCAAATGTTTTTAAAATTTTTACTGAAGATATTCGGGTAATGTATGAACAGAGTCATATACAGACTCCTTTCATATGTCCATGAGAGTACACTGGCATGAGTCAACTGAATTAACCCTTGTCCTGCTGAACCCGGATATACCCTGCCTTTGCAAACAGTGTAGATCCAGATCAGTTGGCTTCTGAAGCCAACTGATCTGGATCTGCACTGTTTATCATTCAGTATGTGAATTTATATCAACGATCCAGATCAAGTAATCTGATTGGCTGAAAACTGGAAGTGGGTGTGGCACCTTTATTCAGCATGCTAAGTGTTAAACGATGACTGTATAAAAATGCATTATTTATACCTACAGAATCAAATAAAATCCTATCTTTTGTGTATATGTCATGAATGTTTCTATAATCATTGTAATTTTGAAATAAAACATGTTTAAACCAAATCAAACTAAATTTTTCTCTTTTAATTTCTCTGCTGATAGTGAGTAGTGACCAGCCTATATAATTATGATACATTGTACAGTCGAACCTCGTTATCTCGAACTCGCTTATTTCGAATTACCGCTTATCTCGAAGTGAAAATCTTGTCCCTGTTTTAACATGAAACTATGACAATAGGTAACAAAATAATGTGGAAAAGAGGAGCAATTTCTCCTCTTTTCCACATTATTTTATATATATATATATTTCTAACTTCAGGACTCAAATTACATATTCATTTGTTAAATGTGGTTATTCAATTTATTGTTTTACTCACTCTCTCAACTCTGATGTGTCGAGGTACGGATATCTCGAAGTGTTTCAGTGAGTCCCTTGGAATTTGAGATAACGATAGTCGACTGTATATTGGTTTTTGGGTCCATTGTTTAAAATCGTGCTATAGTATACAAATGCCATAATTTCCTTAAGGTAGTTGTCCACATGATTATCATTGACCAATGAAATCAAACTGCACTTTAGACAAAATCAAGGTAATGGTTATTTATAGCCACACTACTTCTTGTCGCTGTACATCAGAGTGCTGTTCATAGAGAGTTATCTGTATAACGTGGACTGGAACATTGGCAAAGAGAGCAGACCCAGATCAGAGGCTGCAGATGCGGTGTCTGATCAGGGTCTTCACTGTTTGCTTAAATTACAGGAAGTTAAGAGTTGAATGAAACAGTCTTTAGTCCCTGTTCAGGACCATTTTCCCAGCCTACACTCTGTGACAATCGACCCACCAGTGCTATCAGTGCTTTGATATTTTAGAGGATCAAACAGGATTAAAATAATAAATATTTTAGCCACTGGGGACTGGAGCCAGTCTATCAGGAAGGCATGAAGTTCCCCAGGTTTGAATCTCGCATGATACAGAAATTCTTTTGGCTTTGTAACATCTCTAGCTGCAGGGGGCAGACATATCACCATGTCATCAACATGCAAGATGGTTATATCAATCTACCTTGTTATACATCCAATCCTTTCTGTTATAGTGTGATTGGGACCTTGGTTACTTTAATGACATGCTGTTTTGAATTTGAGATCATCATAAGGAGAACGAATACTTTCAAGGGAAGCAACTCTGTCAAAATGAATGCTGTTTTGAATTTGAAATCATTTTAAGGAGAATGAACACTTTCAAGGGAAGCAACTCTGTCAAAATTGTTTTGCCTCCCTTCTAAAAAGGGTCTATTTCATTCTCTGGGCAAATTCGTTCCTTTTAGAGTAGACCCCTTTCAGAAAGGGCTTGGTGTGCTGGAATGCAAAAAAAGTCACAAAAGTTGTCTCCCTTTTGAAAAAGGCTGAAAACCCACCAGGCTCCAAGGTTATAAAACTTTTTTCATGCTCAACTCAGCTGAGCACGAAATTTGTCCTGCTAATAAATTTTCAATTACTAAAAATTGCAAATTCTGTCTTGCTAAACATAGTTGACCATGAACACTTCACTGCTAATAAATAGGAGAAGTCCAACTATAGTTGGCATTTTCATACTTATTAGTGAGAAAATTTCATGCTCAGCTGAGTTTAGCATGAAAACATTTTTATAACCTCGGGCCAGTTTTATCAAGTCCCCTTATAAGATATTTATTCTTAATTATTTTTTTTCAAAATTATGGATTAATAATGAAAGCAAGGCCATTTATATATCATACATCAAAATTGCATTGAAGAAACAAATATGGGAACATAATTTTTTTATCTGAAATTAACATGGGTGTATAACTCCTAAAAGTATGAAGCAAAGAGTTATCAATCTTGTTCATGACATGATACTCTCCACAGTCAACACAGATTTACACTAAGTATGCTGGGTAAAAATTTCAGCAGACATTATTATGATACACTTTTGTTATTTTTCCCTGAAAAATCAGGCTTTCAAATTTCAAGCAAATTGTCTCCTAGGGAGACAATTTGCATGAAATATCAGAGCCTGTTCTCTGGGAAAAATAAGAAAAAATATCAATTTGTCGTCTGCCGAATTAGTCCATAGTGGTTATTGTTAAAGTAGTTATAGCCTGAATACAATTAACACTTACCATGCTATGGGCAGATCTCAGCAGACAACAACTGATGATATTTTTCTTATTTTTCCTAGAAAATAGGATCTGACAATTCATGCAAATTGTCCCAGGGAGACAATTTGCATGATGTGCCAAATCTTACTTTCTAGGAAAAATAACCTTTCATCAAGCAAAATTTGCAGCAGATGAAATTTGGAATATTATTTTTCCAAGAAAAAAGTCCTGACATTTCATGTGACTCATCATCTATGATGCACATGAAATGTAAAATCATCAACTATGATGCACATGAAATGTCGTCTTATTTTCTTTGAAAAATAAAAATAGAATATCATCTGCTATAATTTTGAATGGCCCTGTAAGGATAAAACATATTCTGTACAAAGACAATAAAAGGGCAATTTTCAATGGTATTCATCAGGGCCCAGTTGTTCAAAATTAACGATGTCGTTAGTTAACAATTCATTAAAATTTACATCGAGTAATACACAAATATGCTAAAATTTTTTGCTGAAAAAATGTGAGTAGCTTTTGCAGTGCAAAAGCTACTCACATTTTTTCAGCAAAAAATATCAGAATATTGTATATTGAATCTGCTAAAACAGTTAACAAAATGACCCTTAACGAGCTTGTTAAGCTAACGATGCTTTGAACAACTGGGCCCTGGTATTTATATTTGGTATAAAAACTAACAAAAACATCCTATTGTCACCAAAACTATTTTCTTGATAATTGTCCTAAAATTTCATACACCCAAATTTCTGACATATAGCATATGCAATCAGTGCAGACCCAGACCAGAAAGGAGCAGTCTGATCAGGGTCTACTCTGTTTGCCATTCCACTATGTATTTTCAGAAAAAATAAAAACTGCATAAAAAGCAAAATTTGAGCCAATACAGTATGGAATAGTGTTCAAAATTTTAGATCAATTTAACCCTTGTCATGCTGAATAAATTAGGATGCCACACCCACTTCCAATTTTCAGCCAATCAGATTACTTGATCCAGGTTGTTGATACAAATTTGCTTACTTAATGGCGAACAGTGCAGATCCAGATCAGTTGGCTTCTTCAGAAGCCAACTGATCTGGATCTGCACTGTTTTCAAAGGCAGGGTATATCCAGGTTCAGCAGGACAAGGGTTAAGGTAGGAAGTAATTCCACGAAGTATTTTCTGAAACAACTGCATAGAGAGAAAAATCTAGGCCGAAAAAGTACGGAATAAAGTGTTTAAATCTTTAGGATATTTACCTATTGAAAGAGTCAAAAGTGGACTTACATGTATTTATTTTAGCAAATCTTTGGTAAAGGTGTTCCGTTGACACCAAATAAGCCTTGAATGAGTATTTTTTTCCCATTTGACCTTGTCACCTGAGAAGACAATGTCTTTGCTCCTAATTCAGTGACTCATATAAGCCCTCTCTTCCTTCCTATATTATATCACATTGGCTCAAAGGTGTAAGACTCGCATGACTCATTCCAAAATTTTCTTAAATCCATTTTCTGGGAGCACAACAAAACCTGCCATTACTACCCAAAATCCTGAGTCAATTAAGCTTTACCACTCTCTGGGACATTTCAGCAGACAAATTAATATTTTTCTTATTTTTCATTGAAAACAGGATTTGACATTTCATGCAAACCGTCTTCACTGGAGACGGTTTGCATTAAATGTCAAAACCTGTTTTCTGGAAAAAAATAAGACAAATATTTCAATATGTCGTCTGCTGAAAATTTTACCCATAGTGCTAAGCATTTCCTCCTTACAATACTTGTACTAAAACTGACTACCTGTTGAAATGTCTTAACCCTTAAAATGCCAAGAAAACCTGCATCTGAAAATGTTGTCTGTTTATGTTGTCTGCTGAATAGTCTTGCAAACTTTTCAAACCTATTTTTGCATACAGGCAAAGTGTGGACCCTGATCAGACTGCTCTCTGGGTCCACACTGTTTGCAAAAATGACTTTTAAAATCACAAGCAGATGACAAAGCAGACAACAATTGTTGTGATTGGTAGTTTAAGGGTTAAAACTGCTGGATGAGTGACAAACAGTGTAGATCCTGATGTGATGCTACATTCTGCTGTGCTAGACTTGGATCTACATTGTTTGCTCAGGCATGTCTGTCATGACTCATACAAGCCCTCTCTTCCTTCCTATATTATATCACCTTGGCTCAAAGGTGTCGATTGGGACGCCTTAACCTTTTTTCTAGAAGTTAACACTCCAGATAAAATTTTCAGCAGACATTGAAATATTTTTCTTATTTTTCCCAGAAAACAAGATTTGACATTTCATGCAAATTGTCTCCAATTGAGACAATTTGCATGAAATATCAAATCCTGTTTTCTGGGAAAAATAAGAAAAGTATCCTCAATTTGTTGTCTGCTAAATTAGCCAAGAAAGTGGGAAGGTTAAAATTTGAGTAAATCTATTTCACTACTTGTTGCTGTGTCTCCTAAGGGAGACAATTTGCAAGAAATGTCAAAGCCTGTTTTCTAGGAAAATTATTGTGAATTTGTTGTCTGCTGAATTAGCGCATCGAATGGTAAAGGTTGATAGTTATGAGGAAGTCAATTTAACCTTTATCACTCTCTAGGCTAATTCAGCAGACGACAAATTGATTGTACATGCATTTTTTTTTTGTTTTTTTTTGAGAACCAGGGTTTGACATTTCATGCAAATTGCCTCCATTGGAGACAATTTGCATGAAACGTCAAAACTTGTCTACTGGGAAAAAATAAGAAAAATATTACAAAGTGTCATCTGCTGAATATTTTACCCAGGGTGCTAAGTAACGTGATGTCATGAATCACTATGAAAAGGTGACTCCAACAGTACCCACAAGATTTGTTTGGTGTAAGAAGTAACAAAAAATTATCCAAAATTATCAGTACAATTACCACCTTATCTGTGGGTATGGGCTAATTTTGCACCTCTACTTATCATGACTCAACTATAAGTGCAAAGACTGACTTTAACACTGTCAAAGCCTGTTTTCTCCAATAAGAAAAATACTCCAAATTGCCATTTGCTGAAATTTTTACCATTTTTAAGCATTAACAGAAGCTCCTCTATGAGATGCAATGAATGGTTACCCATAAGTTTTCAGGGAGAAATAAAAAAAAAACAACGCTATTTTGTTGATGAAAAGCACCTTTGCTAGAGCTTTGCTGTGAACACAGCAGACAACAGATGAATGACATCTTGTTTGTTTTACCTGACATTTTATGCAAATGGGAGGAAAAATATAAAAAAAAAGATTTTAAAAATTCTTTTCAACATATAAGGTAATAGCCCTAAGTTTTGGGATAGATAAGCTTTTGAAAAATGTAGACCCAGGTCAGATGCCGCATTCTTCGGCATCTGATAAGGGTCTACACTGTTTGCAATCCATACAGCAATATTTTAGATACATCAAGAGATAGTAGAATGGACTGCTTCTAATTTTAGTACAAGTATGGTAAGTAGATAAGGTGTCCCAATACTTTAAAGTAAATAAGGCAGGACAAGGTATGGTAAGTAGATAAGGTGTCCCAATATTTAAAAGTAAATAAGGCAGGACATGTATGGTAAGTAGATAAGGTCTCCCAATACTTAAAAGTAAATAAGTCAGGACATGTATGGTAAGTAGATAGGGTCTCCCAATACTTAAAAGTAAATAAGTCAGGACATGTATGGCAAGTAGATAAGGTGTCCCAATACTTAAAAGTAAATAAGGCAGGACAAGGTATGGCAAGTAGATAAGGTGTCCCAATACTTAAAAGTAAATAAGGCAGGACATGTATGGTAAGTAGATAAGGTCTCCCAATATTTAAAAGTAAATAAGGCAGGACATGTATGGTAAGTAGATAAGGTCTCCCAATACTTAAAAGTAAATAAGTCAGGACATGTATGGTAAGTAGATAGGGTCTCCCAATACTTAAAAGTAAATAAGGCAGGACATGTATGGTAAGTAGATAAGGTCTCCCAATACTTAAAAGTAAATAAGTCAGGACATGTATGGTAAGTAGATAGGGTCTCCCAATACTTAAAAGTAAATAAGTCAGGACATGTATGGTAAGTAGATAAGGTGACCCAATACTTAAAAGTAAATAAGGCAGGACATGTATGGTAAGTAGATAAGGTCTCCCAATACTTAAAAGTAAATAAGGCAGGACATGTATGGTAAGTAGATAAGGTCTCCCAATACTTAAAAGTAAATAAGGCAGGACATGTATGGTAAGTAGATAAGGTGACCCAATACTTAAAAGTAAATAAGTCAGGACATGTATGGTAAGTAGATAAGGTCTCCCAATACTTAAAAGTAAATAAGTCAGGACATGTATGGTAAGTAGATAGGGTCTCCCAATACTTAAAAGTAAATAAGTCAGGACATGTATGGTAAGTAGATAAGGTCTCCCAATATTTAAAAGTAAATAAGGCAGGACAAGGTATGGTAAGTAGATAAGGTGTCCCAATACTTAAAAGTAAATAAGGCAGGACAAGGTATGGTAAGTAGATAAGGTGTCCCAATACTTTGGGTTATTACGGTATTATACCTTGCGACATTTACTTTATTATAACAGGCATACCTTAGCAAATATTGTAGGCCCAGAACAAATGCCACAGCAGTTTTAACCCTTAGCACTCTGGGTAAAAATTTCAGCAGACGACATTTTGAAATATTTTTCTTATTTTTCCCAGAAAACAGGATTTGAAATTTCATGCAAATTGTCTCCTCAGGAGACAATTTGCATGAAATTTCAAATCCTGTTTTCTAGGAAAAATAAGAAAAATATCATCAGTTTGCCGTCTGCTAAAAATGCCCAGAGAGTGGTAAAGGTTAAGACACATAAACAATTAGTAAAATGAACTCGTTTGAAGTTTGGGACAAGTATGGTAAGGAGTTAAGTAATCCCAATATTTAGGGTAATTAGTGTATTCACTGGTCACCAGATGGAACTTTGGAGTTGACTATACCACTCAATGGGAACATTCAGCAGATGACAAAATGAATTTTTTTTTTTTTTTTTTTTTTTTTTTTTTTAAATTTTTCCCAGGAAATAGGATTTAAGATTTCATACAAATTGTCTCCAGTGGGAAATGGAATTTGACATTTCATGCAAACTGTGAGTTTGTATGAAATGTCAGATCCTGTATTTTTTGGGGGAAAAAAAGTTCAATAGGTCTTCTGCTGAAATTATTACCTAGCACGCTAAGCATTAACAAGAGAATAGGGAATTCAACTATACCATACCCTATGAGTCACAGCAGTAGACAATCTAAACTCTTTCCCCTAAGTCTATGACTAAGAAATCAAAGCTGTTAAAAAGTTTAGAAGCTATTGTGACCACTTAACACTTCCCACGCTGCTATGGGCAAATTCAGCAGACAACTGATGATATTTTTCCTAGAAAAGAGGATTTGACACTTCATACAAATTGTCTCCTGAGGATTTGACACTTCATGCAAATTGTCTCCTTAAGAGACACTTTGCATGAAGTGTCAAATCCTATTTTCTAGAAAAATATTTCAGGGCCCAGTTGTTCAAAACTAACATCGTTGTTAACAATTCGTTAAAATTTACATCCAGTGATACGCAAATATGCTGAAATTTTTTGCTGAAAAAATATCAGAATATTGTATATTGAATCCGCTAAAACAGTTAACGAAATGACCCTTAACGAGCTTGTTAAGCTAACAACGCTTTGAACAACGGGGCCCAGAATTTTACCTGCTGAAAATGTTACCCAGCATGCAGTGTTAAGTCCACAGTTATACCTGAAATGATGTAGTGGTTGATGTATTGCGCCCACTTAGTATATTTTCTGCCATTGCTTAAAAGGGAGAAAACTTTGTGACTTCCTTTTCATTCCTGTGCACACCACGACCTTCTTTTGAAAAGGGTCTAATCTAAAAGGAAAGAATTTTCACCCCTCTGGAGCATATTGTTTCCTTTTTTGAGACCAAGAGGGCCAAGATGGCTCTGTTTCGCTCACCTGATTACCAGACAAGTTTCGAGAATTGCCCTTTTGGTTCAATATAGACTTTCAAGATAGCGACCATCTTGGATATCCAATCAGCTACTTTTAATCTATAAGTCACCTCCATACTTCCAATGAAGTGAGTCAATTTGCTTTATGGTGCAGAAGAAAAATTTCAAAATAGATTTTCAACATGGTTGGAACAATTTTAGCTTTTTTTGACCTACAAGTCACCCAGATGCTTCCTACCAAGTTTCAAGTCAACTGGCCCAGGGGTGCCAGAGGAGTAAGCTTTTAAAGCAAATTGTTGACACCACCTGACGGACATTGACTGACCACGATAGCTCACCTTGAGCACTTTGTGTTCAGGTGAGCTGATAAACAGCAGAGTAGCTTCCTATCCCCTGAAAATTTATCAGTTTCCCTAACAACTTTGCTAAGCTCAAAAAGCTGTGAACAGATGCTCAAGAATGCTGCCTTTTCTGTACACTTATATGATGTACGAAAAAATGCATTCATTGTCAGTATGTTGCCATTGTCTGGTCAGTTTATTGTCAGCAATGTCAGCCCAAAACAAGATAATTACCGGGGATGAATTGCTATAGGTTAGCACTTTTGTGTGGCACTTTATAGTGACTTTACCATCTTACAGTTATCCATTTCATGAATATGGTAGCTATCTCAGTCCCCAAGTTTTGTTCTAAATTCTATATTTTGATTTTTATTTACCACCACATACCGATAAAGACTAAAATGGGTTAACCGTTACCCTCCCTGGGCAAATTCAGGTGATAAATTGACAATATTTTCCTGACTTTTCCCAGATAACAGGATTTGACATTTCATGTAAATTGTCTCCACCAGAGACAATTTGTATGAAATCTCAAAACCTGTTTTCTGAGAAAAATATTTTAAAATTTTGTCTGCTGAAAATTTTAGTGAGCATGCTTAGCATTAAGGATCTTTCAACAGTTCTTCTGTAACTATTTACCCTAAAAATAGGGACATCCTATCTACTTACCATACTTGTCCTAAAATTTGAAATACTCCAGTCTACTACCTGTCGATGTGTCTAAACTCTAAAATACTGCTGTATGAATGGCAGTATAGATCCTGATCAGATGAAGCATTCTGCAGCATCTGGTCAGGATCTACACTGTTTACAAGGCTATCTGTCCCACTACTTAGGGTTATTACAGTATATTGGAATGTTTGAACTGACTGAATGCTAGAAAAGGCACCATGATAACAAATTCAAGTAAACCAGCCAATAATTTACAAAATCTAATAGCATCCTATATCTTACAAAAGACCAGTGCTCCTGCCATGCAGAGTATTTTTAACCCTTGTCCTGCTGAACCCGGATATACCCTATCTTTGCAAACAGTGTAGATCCAGATCAGTTGGCTTCTGAAGCCAACTGATCTGGATCTACACTGTTTGCCATTCAGTATGTGAATTTATTGCAACAATCCAGATCAAGTCAACTGATTGGCTGAAAATTAGAAGTGGGCATGGCATCTTAATTTATTCAGCAGGACAAGGGTTAAGTGTTTAGAATTTCAATAATTTTGTTTCAGCCCTGCCTGTCTATAAGCAACTGAAACAAAAGGGGAAAGAATTGCTCCAGTATATACAAGTATAGGTCAAGAGTTACTTCCCTTAATGTCACCAATTTTAATTTTATACCCTGGGATACATAGTTTGCGAAGTATATACATGTAAACAAATGTTTTTTCTTTCCTGTGTCTGTCTGTAGACTTCTTTTCTTCTGACAAACATTTCTTTGGAAATACTGCTCCTTGGTTCTTTGCACAGATAGAGTTGAGGTTTTACGGCCCAGTCAACCCATTAGGGTCATGTTGAGCGCAGTCAGTTTACCTAACACTTTTCCTGGACAGGCTTAGTCCTCTGTGATTAACCAGTGCTTGTGCACATTCTTTTGCTAGATACTGATAACTGCCCTTCTTGAATCGGGGGAAGGGAGTGAATGACCATAGAAAACATTAAAGGAGCAATCATCATCTCCATGAAAGAATATTGCAGGACCCAGCAGGGACTGAACCTGCGACCTGATCACCAGTCAAGACGTGTATCCGAGTGAGCCATCGAGGCGGGCATATCTTGAAATTTGGTACTGATACTGGATATGACAGGAGCTAGCCAGGGGTATACCCGATCAACTGGTTATCATTATTAAATCTCTTTAAAGAATATGGTGTCAGAAAAATGCTACTCTATAAAATGATCGCTCAGATGCGGAATTACTTGTGGTTTTGGAGATGTTCATTCTTTTTAATACCATAATTCATATGGTCATGGCGGCCAAAAGTTTTTATGGTCTTTGAAAGATTCTGTCTGAAGGTACTCCACACACAATTTCAGTTGACCTTAGTTTTGTGAAAGAATTTTACCATATCATAGTGGCCCTCTTGAATGTTGGTTCTCAATAACTACAGTTTTGCAAATAATTCTGCTTGCCAGATGATTCACATGAAATGTCAACTTATTTTCTCAGAAAAAAAAAAAAAAAAAAAATCAAAATGTCTGCTGCAGTTGTGATTGGCACTTTAAGGGTTAAGGTTTCAAATTCTTGATGGCAAGTCAGATGTTAACCCTTGTTCTGCTGATCCCGGATATACCCTACCTTTGCAAACAGTGTAGATCCAGATCAGTTGGCTTCTTCAGAAGCCAACTGATCTGGATCTGCACTGTTTGCCATTAAGTATGTGAATGTATAATCCGATTGGCTGGAAATTAGAAGTGGGTGTGGCATCTTAATTTATTCAGCATGACAAGGGTTAAGGATGGTAGAACAGGTATTCTGGTAGTGCCATATTTACCCTAATATTGGGACACCTTAGCTCCTTACCATACTTCTTAAAATTTGGAAAAAAAAAAAAAAAAAAAAAAAAAAAGAGTCTATTTTACCTGTTGATCTGTCTGAAATAGTGCTAGATGAGTGGCAAACAGTGCAGACTGATCGTTCTGCAGCATCTGATCTGGGTCTACACTGTTTGTTCAGGCCTGTCTACCCCAATATTTTGGGTTATTTGGGTCTATTATACAGCTCAGCTATAATGGATAAAAAGAACAAGAAACTAAATATGATTTTGTTTTGTTTACTGACTGATGAAATGCAATGACAAATGAAAGACAATGACATCTGAGGCACAGAAAATGGAAATGGAAATTGTCACATATTTGCCTCATAATGTAAAATAAAATGACCATTCATGGTCATTTTTCTATATACTTTATACATGAATTTGTTGTATCCAAACAAAAATGTATAGATTATATAGAAAAATGACCATTTCCTGTTTATTTCTCTTAAATAAAACCAATATGGTTGTTTAGCCAACACGATTTTCACACTGGATCCCAGCATTCGTGTTGTAAAGAGGTTTTGGTGTATTTTAAACGGCTTAAATGTCATGATAATGAAATCTGGACAATGAGATTCACAAATGTCTACAAAGAAACGATCTCAGAAAATGGTCAAAATGTTTCTAATCCCTATTCCGAAACACATTTTTCTGCCCCAGTTTTTTTCTTTCTTTTTTAAAGTCTGGTAATACCTTCAATTATGCATAGCTGCACATAAGATGCTTAAAGATGTCAAATTTGTGATTCTATCTAAAAATGAAAAGGGTAAAGCTGAAAAATAAATGAGGCAAAACAATGTCTGTCATACAATGTAGATCAGATGCCAGTACAGTCGTAAACCTGACTGGATTTTCTAATACAGCCAGTCTTTCTTACAGGCAATCTGTTGTACAGCAAGGAAAAATGGAAAAGGAAAAAAAGACTGATCCGACAGAAGAATGAATGGCATGGACACAATATCACCAGCATTTCTTAACTAAGATTTTACTGCAATTTGTTTCCTTCCAAAGGTTCTCTAAGTTGTGCTTTTGCACCTTTGGTAAATTCTGTTTCTACAGTATGTTGTCACTCAGCTTCAGATACCTTTTTCAACCAAACAGTATTGATAATTTTCTTATTTCTCCATAAAAACGTATGTTGTGGGTACTCATTAGAAGTGGCCTCGCTGAGGCACTTCTAATGAGTACCACAACATAGGTTTTATGCAGAAATAAGAAAAAATATTGACCTGATACTCCCTCTTATTGGGAGCTATGCATCACTTACATAATTTTGAGCAGTATAGTTTTATTTGACTAGTTTCTGCTCACCATTTTAACTGTAAATACAGTCGAACCTCAATGGCTTGAACATCTTTGGGACCATGGAAATTCGTTCAAGACATGGGTAGTTCGAGCCACTGAGGGTTAATCATGGCACCAGTTCAGGAAGCTAATAGCGATAATTTAGGGAAATCTTTTCGATTTTCTACAGTGATTGTATGTTGAGTGTACTCATTAGAATTGCCTCGATGAGGCAATTCTAATGAGTACACACAACAAACAATTTCATGATAAAATAAGAAAATTTCCTTAAATATTTGATTTCTTGAGCTATCAGAAGAATTTCGTATGGATTCAAAAACGAGTTCGAATTAGCCATGGTAAATGAACCATCGGTGTTCAAGCCATCGAGGTTAAACTGTAAATACCTGTGTATGCAGATAACGTATTTTTTTTTTCCGGTAATTATTCTCTGTGCTAAAACAGACATGTGCTGGGAGACAGCACCGCTTTTCTTCAAAATGGTTGCTTTCATCAAAGAAACAATCAAAATCATACTGCTGATTTAAACACGAGTAGCAAGTGAAATTTCACACCCCTGCATGTGCAATGACTATCCTTTTCTGCATCTAAATCTATGCAGATTGCTCAGTGCCTAAATTATAGCTATATTAACTGCACAACACAAGTAAAACATAAAAGCGAAAAGAAATGATTCTACCTGTCAAAACCATAAGCAAAGATATCCAAGAAATGCCAAACTCACAAGGTCAAGATGTACCTCTGCATAAATGTGCTGGTGGACTATGCATGTGCTAGTGGACTCTCCTACCACAACACTTTGGACTGGTCTACTTCCAAAGGCAGTGTGTATGGTTAGTTTTTATCATTACACTGTTTTATAGAAATTCCTGCAGTTAATGCAAACAGTGTAAACCCTGATCAGATGCCGCAGAATGCGGCATCTGATCTGGGTTTGCACTGTTTGCCAATGACCCTTTTGTTTGTGTTGAGGTTTTACGGTCCAGTCAGCCCCATGGGGTCATGTCAAGCATGGTCAGTTTACCTAACCACATGTTTACTGGGCAGGCTTAGTCCTCTAAGCGGTTTACCAGTATTGTGCACATTCTTTCGCCAGAAACTGACAACTGCCTTTCTTGAATCAGCGGAAGGGAGAGAATGACCGTAAAAAATATTTCATGATCAATCTCCACGAAAGAATGTTGCCGACCTTGGCGGGGGTTGAACCCCTGACCTCCTGGTCTCCAGTCGGATGGCGCATCCAACTGAGCCACCGAGGCCGGCATGACCCTTTTGTGGATGTCCTGACTAAAATGGGCTGATTAGCTTTTTTCTTTGCAACACAGTTACTTCAATAGCTCATTACATGTATTTAATTTCATTATCCCTTTTTATCATCATTTACATGTATTTTCACATGATGATTTGGCATTTTATGCCCTTTTCAACATTGTTTAAGTCATTTTCAGATAACAAAAACTTAGTTAGGAAATGCTGGTGAAATCAGATCCAGGAAAGATAGATTCAGTGAGAGATTGACATTTATTTACATACACATAACTTAAAAACATTTTCACAATAAATCTTTGATGCTGACATTTGAGATGCACACCTCTAGATAAGTGGGGTTATCTGCATAAATATTTCTCTAATTTCTCCACAAAAACCTTGTGGGTACTCATGTATTAGGAGTATCTCAGTCAGGCACTTCTAATGAGTACTCAAAACATGCTTTTGTGAAAAAATAAGACAAATACTGTCAGATAAATTTTAGGTAAAGAGTAGAAAAGTTAAAAAAAAAAAAAAAAAAAAAAAGAGCTACAGAAAGGGCCTGTTTGACGGCCCTGCAGTTGGGTTCTGAGTAATATTTGGATGGACAAGCCTAAGCAAACAGTAAAGACCCAGATCAGATACCATATGTGGTGTTGATCAGGGTCTATACTGCCACTCATCCAGCAGCTTTTAAGAGAAATAAACAGGAAAATGGATTTGTTTAAATATTAGGCACAGTATGGTAAGGAGTAACTCAATATTTAGTATAAACAGGGTATCCGCTAAACCTCCTTATAAATGAGCCGCAATGTCAGAGAATGTACTTCTGAACATGTGTGCCCAGCAAAGATTCAGATCAGCCACAGCATTTTGGCAGTCTGATAAGAATCGGCACTAGGCAAAGGATGCAGTTCCTTTATGTGAACAACTAAGACTCTGATCAGACTGGTAATTTCAATATAACATCTCAAATGTCAGCAGCAAAAACGTAATAAAAAGCACCAATATTTACAATTTCAACAAAAAGAGAGAGCTAAAATCTGATGATAAAAATATTTTAAATTCTGAGACATTGAACTAAATGTTTATAGTCAGAGGTGGTATTCACACGACCCAAACCTGAGAAAATGTACGGTAAATGTCCTAAAATTTCGAACACTTTATTCTCTACTATTCTGGCCTAAATTATGCTTCATATGCACTTGTTTCTTAAAATACTTAGTGGAATGGCAAACAGTGTAGACCCTGATCAGACTGCTCCTTCAGGAGCAGTCTGATCTGGGTCTGCACTGTTTGCATATGTCATTTTATCAGAAACTTTGGTGTTCGAATTTTTAGGACATTTACGGTACCACGTGTTGAGCGAAGCCCAGGATCAACCCTGATATCTAAACAGTCTCATCAGTCTTAGCCTACACTCTGTGGATAACCAAGGATCCAAGTCTTCAGAAGACTGCTTGGTTTGGAGTTTAACAGCCCAGTCAACACTTTCCCTGGGCATGCTTAGTTAACATTAAATATTTAACCAGTACCTGTACACGTTCTTTTGCCAGAACTGAACTGCCCTTCTTCAATTAGCAGAAGGGCGAATTACTGTAGAAAAACTACATGATCGATATCCACGAAAGAATGTTGCCGGACTCGACAGGGACCGACCCCACCACTTCCTGATCACGTCTGCCACACATCCGACTGAGCCGCAGAGGCCGGCATTTTTCTTCAGATGGACTGCAAAGACTGATAAAATTCATAGCTCCAAATAAGAAGTTTTTTTTTTTTTTTTTTCAGCCTTTTTTTCTTAGTTCTCCATGAAAACATGCCTTGCTGAGCCACTTCTAATGAATAACAACAACATATGTTTTCATAGAGAACTAAGAAAAATATTTACCTGATATCTCATCTTACTATATAGCTATATATTAATCGATTAAAATGTGCGATAAAAGCCGAGGAGCTAGCATGCCAATATCACACGATATTGGTACACTTACTCGATATTGCACACTTACTCGTATGCCTTCTCATATTACCTTACATTACGTTGCTTTTGATGATGTCATATGCAGTGACGTTGTGCCAAACCTTGTCATGCACATTGGTAGAATTCACATTTTTGTTATTAAAACAGCGTTTTAAAGCTAAGAAACACCTGGAAACGAAATAAATATTCATAGCTATATAATAAAAGGGTTATTACACTGATATTGGTGAATACTGTCCCTTAATGGGATATCTACGGATGCTCGCAAGCTCGAGTCCTTCGATATCCCAACTCGGGACAATATTCACCAATATTAGTGCAATGACCCTATAGTATCAGAGGTTATGAGATTACAAGGCAATACAGGCTGATCCTAGTCTTCACTAGGTACATATCAGTAAGAATCTTTGCTTGCACTGAGAGTCACATCAATTATTATTACTTGACAGGTATTTTTTCACAATCATAGGCTTAAACTATTGGTAGCAGTAAAATTATACTCTGGGAAAGTTACTAACATTGAATAAACATTCTATGCTTTAATATGTTTTGGTATTACACAGATAAAAAAAATATGCTTTCTTTCATATAGATAAAATGATATTTTATGTTTGGCTACCATTGTCTCTTTACTTCTGCCTGGTGCTTGTTTTGTGTACACCCTGACTAAGTCACTGTAAAACATTTTAATTTGGTGGCACTTAATGCAATATTGGTAGAAAAGCTAAAAGAGCTAAAATAAGCTCCTGGCATGCAGAAGGTGACTTAGCAGGGAATAGATGTCTTATCTTTAATCAGAAAACTATTTCAAAAGATCGTTTACTGATATTTTTATTTTGGGTGCAAAGTTTTAATACATTGTAAAATGGTTTTTTAGACCAGTAACATATTTCTAAACTTTGTGAAAATAAATTTTGCTGCTTGTACCGCCCATTTATATACACTAACTATTCACAGTATTAAAATCAATCCTGCATATGGCAATGCTTGAAGTCTGTTGGCACTTGAAGTGCACTTTTTTCTCCAAAAGCATCCTTTAAAATTCATTATAGTAACTTCAACAGTACACAGCTCCAGATAGAAGGAATATCCAATATTTGAGGGGACATTCACAGCTCCAGATATGAGGGGGTATCCATATAATACTTTTCTTGTTTCTCGACAAAAACATGAGCCAACGTACAATAAAACCTATAAAAAAACTGCGACAAGGAAAACATCCATCTGTGCATCCACTCAGTATGGCAATGATTCTTGCACAAGTCTTACTGTAGGTTTTTCTTTTCTTATGCCCAGGCTCATATGTTGTAGGTACACATTAGAAGCACCTCTGTGAGTACACAACATGTTTTCGTGGAGAAATAAGAAAAATATCATTACTTTTCAGTTGAAAAAAGTGCCTTATCTGGAGCTATGGGTATCCACATATTATTTTTCTTATTCCTCCTTGAAAACTTATGTTGTGAGTACTCATTAAAAGCGCCTCACTGAGGCACTTCTAATGAGTACCCACAACATATGTTTTTGTGGAGAAATAAGAAAAATAATACGTGGATACCCCATCTTCTCTGAAGCTATGATCCTATTTTCTGGGAAAAACTAGAATATCATCAATCTGTCATCTGCTGAATTTTCCCAATGAGTGTTGTAAGTTAGATACACAAAGTGATCCACAGTCTTGCGTAAACGAGATACAGAAAACGCGAATCATCAAGCACTTTTAAAGTCACAATCCTGAATTCCATTCAGTTTTCAATCAAAGTCACTCTCATCTGATTCACCGAAATCGTATTTCACTGGGGCTTTAGCCCGACCACCACCTCTTGCTCTTGCCAGTACACTGGCTGGAATCTCATCTTCCATATCCGACCCTTTAAACTCATCGTCACTGCTGGTCTTCTTCTGAAAAAAAAACAAAAAAAAAAACATAAAATAAAATAAAAATAATATTCTGTATTCCAACCTAGTTACAACACATACCCCTATAAGTGCACAAGCAATTTCTTAGTCTTCAGATTACCGTTTGTGTACTTTTATCAGGCTTTCAAGTGCCCTTCATTGAAAAAGTCGGGATAAAGTAGGACTCAAAGTTTTGAAAAAAAATAGAACAAAAGTAGGAATTTAAATCATGAAAAGTAGGGACAGTAGGGATGTTATGAGTGTTTTCACATTTAGAAAAAGATATAATAAGCAAACAAACTTTTGTCTGCACAACAACACTTCATTACCATGGAAAGGAAATACCAAATAAATGTTCCAAAAAAGGAGTTATAACTGAAATAAAAATATGTTTTATCATTTTTGCATCGGATTAAATGATCTGATTTTTACAAACTCCAAGGGAGCAAAGCAAGCAAGGAAAAAAATTACAATTTTCGGTCACTTCAAACAGTTTTGGACTAAAAAGTAGGGATAGTAGGGCATTTTCAGAAAAAAAGTAGGGAAAAGTAGGAGCACAAACAAAAATAGTAGGAATAGCAGAAAAAGTAGGGCCCACTTGAAAGCCTGTTTTATCTACTTCTTTATAAAAGCATATACAAGTTGAGGCAATTCAAATGAGTACCAACAACATATGCTTTTATAAAGAAAATCGGAAATAAAATCGCATAAACATCATTGACTATGCCCTCATGGAGTCCTCTGCTGATCTTTCTTTAAAGTGTCCCCTTATTAAAATAAGGCAGATATTTTTCCCTTATTAATAAGGTAGAGATTTTTCTACAAGCTTTTCCAGTAATTTTGAAAAACAGTGCACAGTAGATAATTAGGTTGAATACTGTAAGTGGCATCTTTGGACACCAGGCAGAAGCTTTAGATTGATTGTGTTGGGATTTAACAACATGTCAACCCATGTGAGTTATTTTTTGTCGTCTCCCAGAGAAAGGGAGAAGAGACAGAAGAGATAGTAGAGGAGATGAAAGAGAGGGATTGGAAGAAAGACGAACAGAAATGAAAGTGAACAAACAGAAGAAATAAAAACGTCCCCCCTCTAGCCTTACTTGCTACAAGGATAGCAGGCCTTGCCCAACTGTAAGCCAATATCAGTTGGACGCCCTGGTGACGTAAGATACACGACACCTTCGCCACACCCCCCACGCTACCCACAGGACGTCCAGTGCAAAAACTGATCATGAGTGGCAAAAAAATAACATGTAAAAACTGCTGGTATGTCATAACATGATCATGGATTTTTCTAGCCGTTCTGAATTTTTATGCTCATTAATGGGATTTTTATTAGGGAGTCTGGTAATGATATATTTCAATACTGATATTGCTTCACGATTTAAAGATCCACACTAAACAGGTTTGAACCCTCCAAAGCCAGATCAGCAGGGAATAATCATAGCTCCAGATATGCCCCTATTTTCAACGGAACAGTACTGGGCCGAGTTGTTCAAAGCGTCGTTAGCTTAACAAGCTCATTAAGGGTCATTTCGTTAACTGTTTTAGTGGATTCAATATACAATATTCTGATATTTTTTGCTGAAAAAAATGTGAGTAGCTTTTGCACTGCAAAAACTACTCACATTTTTTCAGCAAAAAATTTCAGCATATTTGCGTATCACTTGATGTAAATTTTAACGAATCGTTAACTAACGATGTCGTTAGCTTCGAACAACTGGGCCCTGATATTTTTCTTATTTCTCTATGAAAACATATGTTGTGGTACTTATTAGAAGCACCTCATTAAGGTGCTTCTAATGAGTATCCACAACAGATGTTTTCCTAGAGAAATAAGAAAAATTTTATGTGGATACTTGCTCTTATCTGGTGCTACAGATAACTTAACCTAATGCCACTTCACTTGTATCTGAAATAAGGCCCTTTACAAGTCTCTACTGTACAGCATTTTCTTGATTGATTGAGTTGAGGTTTTATGGCCCAGTCTACCCATTAGGGTCATGTTGAACTGGTCAGTTTACCTAAACACTTTTCTTGGGCAGGCTTAGTTCAAGTATTTGTGTACATTTACTGACAACTATCCTTCTTGAATCAGTGTAAGGGAAAGAACGGCCGTAGAAAACATTTCATGATCAATCTGTACGAAAGAATGTTGCCGGACCAGGCAGGGATCAAAGCCAAGACTTGGTCATCTGTCGGATAGGCATCTGATCTGAGCCACCAAGGCCGGCATGTACAGCATTTACAGCTACAGTATTTACAGCAGAATATTCAGACACTTTAACACTTTTTGGTCCCACAATCTTGATTGTATTAGGGTTTAACAACACGTCAACCCTTGTGGGTTATTTTGTGTTGTCTCCCTGAGAAAGGGAGAAGAGAGATAAAAGAGATAGTAGAGGGGATGAAAGAGAGGGACAGGGGAGAAAGAGGAAAATGAATGAAAATGAAGAAACTAGAAATATGTCAATATGACACAAATGCCCGCATCCCCTCCCCCCCACCCCCCCCTCCCCCCCCCACCCCCTCCCCAAGGGGCCATCCTCACCTGCACACAGGCTTTTAGCAAAAAATGAAGTTGAAAAAGGGCCACAACTCTCATAATAATTGGCGGATTTTATCCTAAATCTAACTTGACCTATATTTAATGATTATATACTTGGGTATAAAATATGAATCCAATACACTAATCTTTTCAAAAAATATCAAATGGAAAACATTTTTCGAAGATGAAAGGCCATAACTCCCATAATAATGGGTGGATTTTACCCTAAATTGAACTTGACCTCTATTTTATGATTATATACCTTTGTATTAAATATGAATCCAATACACTAATGTTTTCAAAAGATATCAAACGGAAACTATTTTTCAATGTTGAAAAGGGACCGTAACTCCCAAAATAATTGGTGGATTTTACCCTAAATCAAACTTGACCTATATTTTATAATTATATACCCGTGTATATAATATGAAATCAATACGCTAATCTTTTTAAGATATAGTATCGGAAACCATTTTTCAAAGTTGAAAAAGGGCCATAACTACCATAATAATTGGTGGATTTTACCCTCAATCAAACTTGACCTACATAAATTTTATGATTAAATACCTGTGTATAAAATTTGAATCAAATACACTAATCTTTTCAAAAGATATCGAACGTAAACCATTTTTGTTATGTACGGGACATCCCGTACGTACGGACAGCGGTGATACTATATGCAAGGACAGCAGCCTTTGCCCAACTGCAAGCCAATATTAGTTGGACACCCTAGTGATGTAAGATACATGACACCTTTGCCTCATCCAATCACCCCTCCTCCACAATCTGAACCAGTCCAATGTACCAACTGTTGATGGGTCTAAAAACTGCTGGATGAGTGGCAAACAGTGTAGACCATGATCATACACTGCATTCTGCAGGATCTAATCTGGGTTTACTCTGTTTGTATGTCTGAATATTAACCCTTGTCCTGCTGAACACGGATATACCCTGCCTTTGCAAACAGTGTAGATCCAGATCCGTTGGCCAACTGATCTGGATCTGCACTGTTTGCCATTCAGAATGTGAATTTGTATCAACAATCTGGATCAAGTAATCTGATTGGCTGAAAATTTGAAAAAGGCGTGGCATCTTAATTTATTCAGCATAACAAGGAGCAAGGATAAAGACTGTTAGACGGAAAATACTGTTCACTCATCCGTTTCCATTTATTGTATTTACCCTAATATTTTGTCACCTTAACTCCTTACCATTGGTCCTAAAATTTGAACAAGTCCAAATTGTTACCTGTAACTGTGTCTAAAATTTGCTGGATGATTTGCAAACAGTGTGGACCATGATCAGATGCAACATTCTGCGGCATCTGATCTTGGTCTACACTGTTTGTTCAGCCCCTCCTGTTCCAATACTTAGATTTATTCCGGTACCTTGTTGTTAGTTTTAGGCTTCTTTGGTACAAATCCATCATCTGACAAATCCGAGCCGGAGTCAAAAGATTTCTTAGCTGCGGGACGTTTCTTTCCTGCTTTCTTAGGCTTTTCGTCATCTGAATCTTCATCAGACCACGGGTTTCTCTTTTTCTTTCTCTCTTTCTTTTCCTTAGGTGCCTTTTCTAAAATTAAAAGAAAACATTTTAATGATGGTACTGCTACTTATTTACCCTGTAATTTCTTAACTCAAGCTCCAAGCAGACAACTTCCTTTTTTTCATTATTATTTTTCAAATAAAAGACTTGACGTTTAATGTGATCCATTCATATGTCATCTTATTTTCTCTTCAAAATAAAATATTTCAGTTTGTTTGTTTGTGTTGAGGTTTTACGGCCCAGTCAACCCAATGGGGTCATGTCGAGCGCGGTCAATTTACCTAGCCAGACGTTTACTGGGCAGGCTTAGTCCTCTAAGCGGTTAACCAGTATTGTGCACATTCTTTCGCCAGAAACTGACATCTGCCCTTCTTGAATCAGCGGAAGGGAGAGAATGACCGTAGAAAATATTTCATGATCAATCTCCACGAAAGAATGTTGCCGACATTGGCGGGGGTTGATTGAACCCGCGACCTCCTGGTCTCCAGTTGGACGGCGCATCCAACTGAGCCACCAAGGCCTGCTAAAATATTTCAGTGAAATTTTATTATTTTACCATGAAAATGTATGATGTGTGTACTCATTAGAATCACCTCATCAAGGAAATTCTGAGAACAGTCAATTGTTTCATAGAAGATTGAAAAGACATCCCTCCTTGAACTATTTCCATTTGCTTCCTGACCTGGCACCATGATAAACCCTCAGTGGCTCAAACTACCCATGTCTCACAAATTTCCAAGGTCCAAAAGATGTTTGAGCCACTGAAGTTTGACTGCACAAATGAGGTTAAGTATTAGTTTTAAGGTAAATGGATCGAATTTCAAGGGAGGCAACTATGAAAATTGGTTTGCCTCCCTTCTGAAAATAGTTCTTCTCTAAAAGGAACAAATCTGCTCCCCTTGGAAAGACCCCATTTCACAAATGACTTGGTGGCCAATAAAGCAAACAGGAAGTCAGAAAGGAGCAAACAGGAAGTCACAAAGGTTGTCTCCCTTGGAAAAAATGACAGAAAATCAGTCAAGAGTATTTGTTCACCTTAACATCACTCTTTCATTCATTAACTCTTTTGGCACCAAATTTCAGACGACAGTTGTCGTCTGCTTTTTTATTTTAACAAACTATCCTTTGGAAAGATGTTTATATGTAAAGTTGAAAGACTGAATGTCAAACAGCGTAGATCCAGATGAGACGGCTCATTGAGCTGTTTGCAAAAGCCTATTATTATCGCCTGCGGCAGTGAAAGAGTTGATATATAAATTGGTAACAATGCTCCAGATAAGGTTTTTTTTTTTTTTTTCCAACAGAAAAGTCCTGAATTTTTTATTTCTCCATTAAAACATACATTGTGGGTTGAGGCGCTTCTAATGAGTACCCAAAATGTATGTTTTCGTTTTTGTTTTTTTTGTTTGCGTTGAGGTTTTACGGCCCAGTCAACCCAATGGGGTCATGTCGAGCGCGGTCAGTTTCCTAACCACACGTTTACTGGGCAGGCTTAGTCCTCTAAGCGGTTAACCAGTATTGTGCACATTCTTTCGCCAGAAACTGACAACTGCCCCTCTTGAATCAGCGGAAGGGAGAGAATGACCATAGAAAATATTTCATGATCAATCTCCATGAAAGAATGTGTATGTTTTCGTGGAGAAAAATATTTTGAAAAATATTTTGTGGATATCCCCGCTTATCTTATGATTGATAAATTTCTTTATTTTGTAGATTTAACCAAAAAAGTATTTGGAAAAATGAGATTGTCCAAAACACAATTAATTTATAACATATCAGTGTACTTTTTGTGTTGTCCCAAATTATTTTAAATAAATTTTCTAATCTTTAGATCTTTTAAAGTATGCCTTATTATATAAAATAATTTGTAAGATATTATACTCTGAATGTCTGACAAATTCTGACAACCTAGCAGAGCTCTTTTTTGATTTGATTTTGAGTTTTATAAAGTTTTGTCAACACTGTTAAAGGTTTGTTTGTGTTGAGGTTTTACGGCCCAGTCAACCCAATAGGATGATGTTGTGCGCGGTCAGTTTACCTAACCACACGTTTACTGGGCAGGCTTAGTCCTCTAAGCGGTTAACCAGTATTGTGCACATTCTTTCGCCGGAAACTGACAACTGCCCTTCTTGTATCAGCGGAAGGGGGAGAATGACCGTAGGTAAACACTCACAAAAATCTTTATATACTTTAAATGAAAGGTCTTGGGGAGTGAAGCATTTTGCAACAAGCTTCATGAAAATTGCTTGAGTGGCTTTGAAGTTATGCCCTTTAAAATCTTCCAAAAATGGCTGCTTATGGAGTGCCTTGTCATGTGACCAAATTAGAAAACAGCTTGTTTACAGCTGTAGGCTGTTTTTCCACTTTTTAAAGGTTAATATTCATTGTATTTAATACAGAGAAGTATAATTTGCCCTTTACTGGCAACTCTTTGCATCCAAATTGTCGTTATTTTATGTTTCTAATTGTGAGGTTATGATGTCATTTACTCACAGCCTCGTTCTGGACTCAGACTACCAAAATTTCAAAACTTCTATAACTACCCTATTGTTTGATCAATTTTCAAGAAAATGTGCAACTTTCTGTGGTCTTGCTTTTAAAGTGAATGTATATGTTTGTGAGTGTTTTCCTTGCCAGTCAGTTAACCTACTCACATTTTTTCCTGAGCAGACATAGCCCTCTAAGCTGTTAATTAGTACTTTGTGTGCATAGCCGTATACTTTTGGTAGTAACTGACAACTGCCCTTCTTGAATCAGCCGAAGGGAAAGGATGACCATAATTACTATTTCACAATCAATCTCCATGACTGTTATATGTCTGAGCTGGGATTCAAACTTGTGATCCCTGGATCTGCAATCAGGCCCCGAGGTTAAAAGAAATAAATACTTTTTCATGCTCAACTCAGCTGCGCATGAAATTTGTCATGTTAATAAATCTCAAATAACTAACAATTGCAATTCTTTGTTGCTAAACATAGCTGAGCATGAGATTTTCTCTGCTAATAAATATGAAAATGCCAACTTTTTTTCATGCTCAACTCAGCTGAGCATGAAATTTTTCATGCTAATAAATCTCAAATAACTAACAATTGCAAATTCTTTGTTGCTAAACACAGCTGAGCATGAGATTTTCTCTGCTAATATGAAAATGCCAACTTTTGTTAGCATTTTCATATTTATAAGCAGGGAAAATCTCATGCTCAGCTGAGTTGAGCATGAAAAAAGTTTTATAACCTGGGGGCCTGACCTGACAGAATCCAGCCAGAGCCTATGGATCCCTCAGTCTGATGAGGTTCTTTGCCTTTTATTTATTTTTGTATTTTTTTTTTTTTTTTTGGCGAATGTTTAACACTGGACATAACCGTTCTATAAAAAGAAGACATGCCAAGTAGGGCTTTGCCTGTCCACACAGGCTGTAAGACCCCTTTTTTTGTAATATGGATGAAGACCACACCCACCTTTCCTGGGGGCGGCACTGCTAATTCGCACATCATCCTCTGAGGTGTCTTCAAACGTAACTTGTTTTGCTTTGGCCTTGGAGCTGGCTAAAGCAGTTGTTATAGAGGGCTGTTTTGTATCTACAGATTTGAACAGAAATCCAGGAATTAGGGAGTGTAAGGTCATATAAAAATATACACTGCAGGGGTGAGAAATTATCAAATTTTATTCCTTGTCCATGGACAAGTAAATGGTCAAAATCCACTTGTCCAACCAAGATTTACTTGCCCGAAAATTGTCATTTTTTCTTATTTCTCTAAGAAAACGTATGTTGTGGGTATTCATTAGAAGCGCCTCACCAAGGCGCTTCTAATGAGTACCCACAACATATGTTTTCGTGGAGAAATAAGACAAATATTTATCTTATAATCTTGATACTCTATCTAGCCAGAGCTATGAATTACTTGTCCCAGAACAAGTGAATTCAATTTTTTACTTGTCCTCAGGGAAATGGACGTTGGACAAGTCCGGCATGGTATTTCCACAGCTCTGTATAATGTATGTGTTTAGGGTAACCTGTTAGAAAAAAAAATAGGTAGGGTAGGTAGAGATTTCTTCTTTCTTTCTTTTTTTTTTTTTTTTTAACTTTTTTTTTTTTTTAACTTTTTTTTTTCTTTATACAGAATTATACCATAATTACGAAATACATTACCGTATTAATCCACCTATAAGACGGGGTTTTTTCCAAAAAAAAAAAGCCCCCAAAAATCCAGACCCATCTTATAATCAAGGTCTTTGGCCATATCGGTATTTTCGGCAAAGTCCGGTGGGGCCACGTGGTCACGAAAAATGCCAATCTTCGAAACTGGTAGAAGGATATAATGTTTACCTTGGTCCCTTCACAGAAATAGCAGCAAGATAATTTTGTAGGTGAAGTACCGAATTTTTCTGTGTATTACTCGCACCCGTGTATAACACACACTGAATATTTGCTAAATAGTTTTGAAATAAAAAAAAAAAGATGTTCCTATGTAAAACACGAAGCATTTATCCGTGCATTATTTACAAAGTTACCAGATACTAAGTGTGTCAAATTTCACTAGGATTGAGTTGAAAATGGCCGAACTCGGAAGGTTTAGAGTAGAAACAGGCCAAATTTACGATAATGCTAACTGAATTTTCATTGTGCAGCTCTGTTACCATGGGCCTCAGGCAACTTGATGTAGTGTAGGCAGTTCTTTGCTTCCCCACTGCAGATGCTATGATAATGAAAATATAGTTATTTCTTTTGTGTTCTCATAATTAACACCTTCTTTGTGTCACTTTCTTAACTGAGATGTGAAATTATCAACTCGGTGCCTCAGGGCAATGCAAACAACAACTAAAGTCGACTAGTTGTCATTCTGACTGCCAATTAACCAATTAAGTGCACAGATGTATGCTGGTAGTTTTTTTTTCTTTCTTTGTTTATTTCAAACAATTTTTTTGGTAAGTTGGAAGAAAAGTTAAAAAAAAAAAAAAAAGGATAAAACATATGGTAAGAAAATAAAAGATAAAATGCAAATGACCGATCTACCTACCTCAAAAGCCCAGTTGGTTTTGTTTATTATCAATAATTTTAATAATTGCATAAACTTAAATACTTTTTTTATTTTTTCAATGTATGATCGTTCGTGCCAATATTTATGTTCTACCAAATTTATTTCCTATTTTGAACAACAATAAATCAGTTGTGCAGGCTGATTTATTCAAGTTACGGTGTGAGACTTGTCAAAGTCTGGTAATCAATACAGATTCATATGCATATGCCTGTTTGAGTAGTTTCCCTTTGAAGAGATCACATGATCAGCAAAATAAAAAAGCGTAAACAAAAAGAGCATGGACATGAAAAGGATATCAAATTACTGCAAATCAGATCGAGTTGCTTGTTTTGAGCTGCCAGAATCCTGGTATGGGCGAGATAGGTATAAAAAATCATGACTATCTTATAGCAATCATTCTATTTCGCATTTTTAACGGGCGATCGTGAATGTCATGAGTTTTCGCGATCGACTATCTTGGCGATTTCTGTCCCGATTTTGGTGTTCCTATAAATAATACACAACGGATTTTTATAAACGTTTTCTGGGTAAATAAGGTGCGTGTTATACACAGTTAAATACGGTATGCATGCTTGTAAGTGGTGTTGGAAGTTTTTTTAATTGCTGCTCTGTGATAAATTCACTTACAAATCTGACCAATCATTGCTGATGTCTTAATGTACTTTAGGAATTTCTGAGTGGCAGGGAATATCTCCGACAGGCGACTTTTTTTTAACCCGTCTTATAATTAAGTAAAAGCAAAATCCTGCCTGTGAAGGGCCCAAAAACAGCCCCCGTCTTATAAACAAATCGTCTTATAGGCAGATTAATACGGTAGGACTCAGCACCATAAATAAAATAAAATTTTACCAAGTCTGTTTGACTACTGTTTGATGATTCTAAAAAGTATTGATAGAATGACAAATAATGTCGACCCTCATTAAACTGCTCCTAGCGGATTTGTCCAAATATTTAGCATAAATGTGGTAGCACATATAGTAACACCTATTTTTCTTTCTATTTTTTTCTTTCTTGTTTTTTTTTTTTGATAAAACATGAAAATAAAAACTGCTAGGTTTCACCAGGACAATTTGGTAAGGTAGGATTACCCTAAACACACATATTTTTTGTTTGGCCTAAAAGCTAGTTTTTGTGCTTGTTTTTCTTTTCAGATTCAGTGTCAGAAGACATCCGTCTTAAATCTGTAACAAGAGTCTATGAGTTTGATTTTCTAATGTGCTATGTAATCATAATACATCTACATGAATTTAATCTTACATCCATTAATATCCTAATTGACTTGTCCTATAACTCTAGATAAGGAGTTTGTTTGTTTTTTGTTTGTTTTGTTTTGTTTTGTTATTTTCAAGCAAAAATAAATAAGAGCTGCTGCAGGGCAGCTTGCTTCGCCTGAATCGCCCTTTGCCTCTAAAAACTTTAATAAAAATGTTAACCCTTCTCTTGCTGAACTAGACATACCCCGTCTTAGCAAACAGTGTAGATCCAGATCAGTTGGCTTCTGAAGAAGCCAACTGATCTGGATCTGCACTGTTTGCCATTAAGTATGTGATTTTCTATTAAAAACCCAGATCAAGTAATCTGATTGGCTGGAAATTAAAGGTGGGCATGGCTTCTTAATTTATTCAGCATGACAAGTGTTAAGATTTTACTTTTTTGTAAGAATGTGACATTGACCTCAAGCACTCATGTGGGTCCGGATGGTACAGCATAGAACTTCAGACCAGTATCTAACATCAGGGGAAGTATGAACTACTCCCATCCAGAGGTTCAGGAGATATAGTAAAACTTTGACCAATAAATAAATAAAAGCACTGCAAGCACTGCATCATGCCTTGCCACTGCACTTACAGCAAGTAAGTGCCATAACTCAAAAATAAAATCAAAGGGAAGGTGCATTAGTCTTTCCCTAAATATTATCAACATTGATGCATGTGCATGTGTTTACTTTGACAAAAATGTTCAACGTGATTGTTCATTTTTTAAATAAATACTACTGCATAGTAGAAATGGCTATCTTCAAAATCTACTATGTTCAAAGGGCCACAACTCCAAAAGTATGTTAACCAGAGTTACGGTTTTTGTATTGTCACATGGTGCTTTACATTTGTGTGAAATTTCATATCTCCAATGGTTTTCAACTTACAGAGCAGATACGAGTACATGGTAGAAATGGCTAGGTTCTATGTTCAAAGGGCAATAACTCTGAAAGTAGGCAAACCAGAGTTATGGTTCATGTGCTCTGCAAGTAGTCTCATATTTTACATTTGTGTGAATTTCGTGAAAATAGAAACAACACGAGTACATTGTAGAAATGGCTATTTTCAATAGCTATTATGTTCAAAGGGCCGCGACTCCAAACGTAGGTTAACTAGAGTTATGGTTTTTGTGTTCTGCATGTTATCTCATGGTGCTTTACATTTGTAAGAAATTTCATAACATCTTGAACTGTTTTCAACTTACAGAGCGGACACGAGTACATGGTAGAAATGGATATTTTCAATGTTCAAAGGGCAATAACTCCAAAAGTAAGCAAACCAGATACAGTTCATGTGTTCTGTATTTCGTCTCATAGTGCTTTACATTTGTGTGAAGTTTTGTGAAAATATTTCTGATGGTATCAGTTATGGCGCGGACACAAATGATGGAAGCACTGATGGACAGACGTTCATACAAATGGACATTTGTTGGGTATTACATTGTTAATTTTTGGCTCAAAATACTACCCAACAACACCCCAAAAATATCCAATAAGTGCCTCAACTTTCTTGGGTACTCATTTTTGGACACTAACAGAATATATGGCAAGTACCCGATTCACGTCTACCCAATATATGCAAATTCGTTTGCTCCCAGACGGATGGGCATTCAAAATTTTGGAGGGTATAACACAATACCCTTGTCACTTTCTGTGGAGAGGCATAAAAACTTTAACCAACGCCGACATCTTGATAACTGCAATAGCTCTACCTATACTTTAGTAGCACATTTCCGATAGGCAAGGTTAAATGAGGGATCTGAAATCCTCTGTAGTCAAAAGCAGATCTAGAAGGATTAAGATGGGTTCAGTGGAACCCCCACCACTTTGACTCAAAAGTTCAGTTAAGATACCGTATTTACTCTAAAATACTCGCACGCCTTACTTTTTAAATTACACTTCTAATTTCAACAAGATCACTTTACTACCTAAGAACATGTCTAAAATTGCCGGATGTGGCAAACAGTATAGACCCTGATCAGACGCCGTGTTCTATGGCGTTTGATCTGGGTCTATATTGTTTGCTCAGAACTTACTTTTTATCTTAGGCAAAAAGAAAAAAAAGTATTAGATTCTCCGGCACTGCCGCAACTGTCCAAAAGGTCCCGCATATATGATTTTTTTTCAGTGGCAAGTTTTTTCCGACCCACGAAAATATGCGACACAGGATTTTACTCGCTTATCTGAGAATCATTTCTGACCACAAACATATGGCATTCTTACATACTTGCATAGGAAATCTGAAAATTACGATCTGTTTATGTTGTTTGAGACTTAAACTTGCATTTTAGATACTACCAGTAAAATCACCACCATTTTGTTTGGCCAAACAAACCCAAATGTCCAAGAATGTACCCAACCAGAAAATAGATAAAAGTAAAAATAAAAAGCCATACGCATGCATCTGTTTTTTTGAAAAAAGTGTCTGAGAATCTAATTACTTCTTTTTTTTTTTTGCCCCTTTCTTCTAAAATTCAAACAAGATTATTTTACAGCCTATGAACCTGTCTAAAATTGCTGGCTGAGTGGCAAACAGTATAGACCCTGATGAGATGCTGCATTCTCCTGCATCTGAACTGAGCCATTATTGTTTGATCAGACCTTTCTGTTTGAATACTTAAGAGTAACTGTATCAATTCAACCCCTCAAAAACATTGAACTCCAAATTAAATAATCTTGGTCCCAAAGTTATAAAACTTTTTTCATGCTCAACTCAGCTGAACATGAAATTTTTCTCAGCTAATAAATACGAAAATGCCAACTATTGTTGGCATTTTCATATTTATTAGCAGAGAAAATTTCATGCTCAGCCACGTTTAACAAGAAAGAATTTACAATTGTAACCATTTTGAGATTTATAAGCAGGATAAATTTCATGCTCAGATGAGTTGAGCATGAAAAAAGTTTTATAACCTCAGCGCCAGGATCCACCCCTGGCAGTCTCTACAGCTATCACAGAGTGTGGCGAACAGTTCCAAATGGGGAAAGGTTCAGGGAAAAAGAATATAGACAACCCTCTTTATACCGACACTCGATATAACGACAAAATTTGTTATAATGACAATTTGATTCAATTTAACTGTTACGAGATCTTCGCTTAAGAGGTAACAATAAGTCACAAATTATGCAAGATATATATTGTATTTAACATTTTAAAGAAAAATATATTTTGGATATGTGTTAGAATCACCTTAGTGAGGTGATTCTAACAAATATCCAAAACATATGTTCTATGAGGAAATAACAAAACAATACCTTTCTTACATATCAATCTACTCATTAAGTATTCTGTACAACAGCAAATTCATTTTAATGGCTACGTCTTTGGGAACAAATACTGTCGTTGTAACGAGGGCTCACTGTACTTTAATAGAGCTTCAGTATAAGTCAGGTATATATGGACTAACAGAGAAGTCCCTGACTGGATTACACAACCATGTGGGTTGATTTGGGCCATTAATATTTGCATACAGCTCAAGCTGATGTTTCCTGCCCTGAGCATTACATGTCCAACAATCCAAAATAAACTTCTAAAACTAACTTCTCATTTAGTCAAACAGTAGGGTTAATTCATTGAAAATAAACATAGAACTATTGTTTTATTGCACGCAAGAAGGATGAATACATGGACACACTATTAGACAGTGAAAATAAGACATTTCATTTCATGTCATGTCCTATTTCTCAGATGAAAAAGAATTCTAATGCACTCGCGTATGTAACGTGACGTCTGATTGGATAACGTCAAAAATTTGCGACGGTATATTCTGCGATATACTGTCGCAAATCCGACGTCATCACGTAACGTCTCTTCTCATTGGCTGGCATTTGGTTTAACGCAGCTCGAAGCACTTGTCGTTTTGTGCAAATAGTACATTTTTTCAATAGAAAAAAATGAATAAATGCATTAGAATGGGGATAACTGCATCAAATTTGTCATTTGGGGAGGTAAATCGGCAGTTTTACGGTCGCAAATTACGTTTTACGGCGACGCTGACGCGTCGCCGTAAAACGAAATTTCCGACCGAAAAACCGCCGATTTACCTCCCCAAATGCCAAATTTGAAAGCAGTTATCCCCTAAATAAACATACCTTTTTTCTCTGCTTTCTTCTTCGGTGGTGCCTTTGGCTTCTTTTCACCTGCAGGTTTCTTAGCTGCTGGCTTTTTCTCAGCAGGTTTTTTTAATTTAGATATTGGCTTAAAGAGCTGCTCATCTTTTACGCCGGTATCACTATCACTGTCATCAAACATGGCTGGCTCGGAATCTACAATTAACAAGTATTTGATAGTTTCCATATGTAAAACTGATAACTCCTACATTCCACCTCTCAAACTTTATTTGCAGCTATATAGTAAAGAATTTTCTTGTATATGAGGGAGAAGTTCACTAATTTTAGTCTGGAGAATTCTAAAAGGGTAATTGGCAAATAGTGCACACCAAGATCAGATGCCACATTCTGTGGCATCTGATCAGGGTCTCCAATGTTTGCAAAAAGTTTAGCCGTTTTTTCTCTACGAATATCCAAGTCACATAGGCTGACATACCTAAAATTGAAATCTGACTCTTCCAACATATAGCGTGGGGGATTTTATTCGGTCTAAAACGTGTTAAGAAAAAAAACAACAAAAAACTTTCAGCAATATTCTATATTACATGGTTCACAAGAACCATGAAGTATCAGTTTCAGTCAAGATAATGTACAGTCAGGGATCAAAAGTAATTCCACAGCGTCAAAAATCCCAGAGTTCAATGCATTTTCATGTTTACAAAAACAAAAAAGAAATAATAAAAATAATTGTTTATATCTTTATAACGTTCACATCATTTGAAAGCTGGACGATTTATGTAATATACATTGTGATTCTCATTGGATTTTCTCTGTGCAAACTTGAGAGACAAAGAATTAAATTTTGTATAAAAGATTTTGGGCAGATTTTGAGCGATCGATGTCAACATTGACGCCAATGGAAATCTGCCATTTCTAAAATTTCCTCTTAATTTAAATTGTTGTATCTGAGATGACAGATATCAGATATTCATCAGTCATATATTTTCGGCATGCATCATTTACCTTTCCAATCATTACAGAACATCAGTATTTTCTTTACAATGTTACACAATATTAAGTGTCTTGTGAACATTAAAATGCATTAAAGTCTATGAGAAAATATTTTTGTGGAATTACTTTTGGCCTCTGACTGTATAGACATAAGTATGTACAAACTGGCCATGTCAACCAGAAAAGCTTCGAGCATGCACAACATGTGCAAATTCAGATTATCCCACAAATATGCAAAGTATTGTCCAAGCCTTTGCTCTCCCTTCATACATTCTGTAGTATCCAGTGATTCTGATGCACAGGCTGATCTGGGCCTTGGCTGTCTGCATATGCCGGAAGACACTTTTTGGCCCACATATGAATGAAACTGTATTTGATAGATAAAATGCCTTCATACTTTAAAATTGGCATAGGCATAAAAGAGTAGGCCCAAGATGACATGGAAGACCCCGACAGAGAGGGATCGCAGAGAGTGGAAGCTCTCAGCTCTCGACCTTTATGATAGACACACCTGGAGATCTGGTGCGAGATCTGCCATGCATGCAGCAAGTCAGCTACCAGGAAGGGGGCCCACTGATGTGGATGTTGCCCCTGTACCTGTACATTAATAAAAAATCTGGTGATGATGACGATGATAGCAACAGGGGAAAAATAAGTGAACTTACTTGGTTTTGAACCAGAGTCTGATTCTTGAGTATTTTCAGTAGTTTCTGTTGACTGAGATGGTAACGTGTCAGTTTTCTGACCAGTAATCTTCAACCAGTCATCTTCCGAGATATTACTCAAATCCCTGGGAGCATCACCTTTGTCCGAGTCAGAATCAATGACAGGAGCCGGTTTCTTCACTAGTGGTTTCCTGAGCAGAAGAATTACATGAATGAATGTGAATTGATTAACCCTTGTCCTGCTGAACCCGGATATGCCCTGCCTTTGCAAACAGTGGCTGCCAACTGATCTGGATCTACACTGTCATTCTTTTTTTTTTTTTTTTTTTTTTTGATTTGGGTTTTACGGCCCTTTCAAGAATATTTCACTTATATCGAGCCGATCGTTCATCGAAGGTGGGCGAAAACCAGAGAACCCGGAGAAAAAAACCACCTGACCATCCGTAAGCAGAACTTGGCTTTCCCACATATGACCCGAGCGAGGCTCGAACCACAGCGGTGAGAAACCTAATGGATTAAGAGTCAACTCTCTTATCCACTAGGCTACGGGGGCCCGCACACTGTCATTCAGTATGTGAATTTTTATCAACAACCTGGATCAAGTAATCTGATTGGCTGACAATTAGAAGTGGGCATGTTTTGTTTGTGTTGCGGTTTTAGGGCCCAGTCAACCCAACGGGGTCATGTCGAGTGTGGTCAAACTGACCACGCTCGACATGACCCCGTTGGGTTGACTGGGCCCTAAAACCGCACTAACTAACTACACTTTTACTGGGCAGGCCTCTAAGGCGGTTAACCATTATTGTGCACATTCCTTCACCAGAAACTGACAATTGCCCTTCTTGAATCAGTGGAAGGGAGAGAATGACCGTAGAAAATATTTCATGATCAAATCTCCATGAAAAAATGTTCCCGACCCGGTAGATGCGCATCCAACTGAGCCACCGAGGCTGGCAGAAGTGGGCATGACTTCTTGATTTATTCAGCATGACACAAATAAATATGTTGGAAAGCTAATTTTACCTAGACCTGCTTTTCGGAGCTTTTCTGATTTCAGGTTTCCTGTGAATAACATACATGTACTGTATTTACCTAGTGCTGGAACAAGCTAGAATTTCAGTCGATCAATGTTTTTGTAAAACTGACTGATAGTCGACTTGTAGAAAATATATTCATTCTTATTTTAGCTCTCTTCCAGATATTTATTCATTGCTCCAGATAAGATGGGGTATCCACATACTATTTTTCTTATTTCTCCATGAAAACAGATGTAAAAAAAAAAAAAGAATCATAACAGAATATTCACAGGGATATTTTCGTATTTCTCAAAGAAAAGTTGTTTTGGAAGGCAAAATCCAAAGCAACATTACCATGTTCAAAAAGTGACCTTTTCTGGTAACTGCCTTCTTGACTCAGCTAACGCCTTCTTGAAACAGCGAAAGGGGGAGAATGACCAAAGAAATGATTTCATGATCAATCTCCATGAAAGTTTTGTGGCCAAGTTGGAATTCAAACTTGCGACTCCATGCTCTGCAGTCAGGCACGCCACTGACTGCACTATGGAGCCTGACCCTATCTAGTGAACCCCTTAATTCTCAACTCTTCTCTCTACAAAATAACCCATCTGCATGTCATGTCTGTGATTCAGGGGCTTAAAATGGCCCCATTTGAATAAAAAAAAAAAAAAGAAAAAAAAGAAAAGAAACTAGAAAAACACATAACAGCATTATGGACAAGTTTTTCAAAAAGGTTAACCAAAGGGTAAGCTTCGGACGAAGCCTGACCAGACATTGCTATTTCAAAGGACGGATTTTTGAAAAACACGTCCAAAAAGTCAAAACTGCATTCTAGAAAATATACAGCAGACATAATGTTCCAGGAAGTACATCTTTGGTTACCACAACAACATGGTATAAAGAGATGTCCTGAAACCCAAACTGAAAAATTTCCTGATCGACACCACATTCTAATCCAGATCTACATTGTTTGCACAGGCTCAGGATAAACGCAATAGGTTTCTCTCTCACCAGTAAAATGATATACCTTTACCACTCTTTTTGACTATTTAAATTCAGCAGACAACAAACTGGTACTATTTTTCTTATTTTTTCCAGAAAACAGGATTTGATATTTCATGCAAATTGTCTCCACTAGAGACAATTTGCATGAAATGTCAAATCCTGTTTTCTGAGAAAAATAAGAAAAATATTTCAGTATGTCATCTGCTGAAAATTTTACCCAGGGTGCTAAGCGTTAACTTACTTTGCTGCAGGGGCTTTTGCTGGTGCTTCCTTCTTATTGATGCCAAAATTGGAATCATCGTCTGATTCGGACATCTTGAACGGTTCATCATCAGATTTATCCTGAATCACTGGAGCTTTTTTGACTGTAGGCTTCCTGTAATAAGATGACTCACAATGTGATTACATGTACCTTACCACAGGTGCAACCAGCGAGACTTAGATCAGCTGAAGCCAAATAAAACAATATGTGCATTCCGGGAGCAGTTTAATGTGGCTTTTGTGTTGAGGTTTTACGGCTCATTTGGGTCATGTCGAGCAAAGTCAGTTTACCTAACCACACTTTTACTGGGCGGGCTTAGTCCTCTAAGGGTTAACCAGTGTTGTGCACATTCTTTCGCCAGAAACTGACAACTGCCCTTCTTAAATCAGCGGAACGGAGAGAGTGACCGTAGAAAATATTTCATGATCAACTCTCCATGAAAGAATGTTGGCGACCTGGCGGGGGTTGAACCCACAACCTCCTGATCACCAGTCGGATGTGCATCCAACTGAGCCACCAAGGCCGGCCATATCTTGTGGGTACATACAGTCGAACCTCGTTATCTCGAACTCGCTTATTTCGAATTACCGCTTATCTCGAAGTGAAAATCCTGTCCCTGTTTTAACATGAAACTATGACAACAGGTAACAAAATAATGTGGAAAAGAGGAGAAATTGCTCCTCAGGAGCAATTTCTCCTCTTTTCCACATTATTTTATATATATATTTCTAACTCCAGGAGTCAAATTACATATTCATTTGTTAAATGTGGTTGTTCAATTTACTGTTTTCCTCACTCTCTCAACTGATATGTCGAAGTACGGATATCTCAAAGTGTTTCAGTGAGTCCCTTGGAATTCGAGATAACGGGAGTCGACTGTATGTTTTTGTGGAGAAAAACAGATGCTCATCCAACTGAGCCACTGAGTGATCATCCATTTTACTGTCTGTTGATGTACCTAAAAGTATAAGTGGCAAACAGTAGAGACTCTGATCAGACGCCAAGTTCTCGGCATCTGATCTAGGTCTACACTGTTTGCTTAGGCCTGTCTGTCACAATACTGTCACAATACTTACGGTAAATATTGTACACGTTCAAATCAATCATGTTCTGGTGGAAATGATGCCTCGCTTTGTCATAGCTCCAGATAAGATGGGGTATTCACATAATATTTTTCTTGTTTCTCCACGAAAACGTATGTTGTGGGAACTCATTTGAAGCAATCAGTACCCGCACCACTTTTGTGGAGAATTGAGATGAGGTTTTATGGCCTAGTCAACCAAATGGGGTCATGTCGAACGTGGTCAGTTTACCTAACCACACTTTTACTGGGCAGGCTTAGTCCTCTAAGCCGTTAAGCAGTATTGTGCACATTCTTTCGCCAGAAACTGACAACTGCCCTTCTTGAATCAGCGGAAGGGAGAGATGACCATAGAAAATATTTCATGATCAATCTCCATGAAAGAATGTTGCCGACCTGGCAGGGGTTGAACCCGCAACCGCCTGATTACCAGTCGCATGTACATCCAACTGAGCCACTGAGGCCGGCCATATCTTGTGGGTACATATGTTTTTGTGGAGAAAAAGGAAAAAATATCAGTATGTTTATTTTGAAAAAAGCACCTTATCTGGAGATATGCTTTGTTTTCCGGAGAACTAAGAAAATTAATTTTCTGAATACTCTTCTTGTCTGGTAGGTAGGGTTGGGTTGGAGTTTAACAGCCCAGTAATACTATTAAGGTCAGGGTGAGCTGGTCAATTTACCTAACCACACTGTTTCCTCGGCAGACTTAGTCCTCTAAGCGATTAACCAGTACTTGCACATTCTTTCATCAGAAACTGACACCAGGATAAAGGGACATTTGAAATACACAAAATAATAATGCTCGGTTTATCCTGGGGCAAAAAAAAAAAAAAAAAAAAGGAAAAAAAGAAAGCTATGAAATTTACTTTGGTTTCGCAGGTGCTTTCTTCATGGGACCAAAGTCAGAATCATCGTCAGCGGGTTCTGACAGCTTAAAAGCATCTTCATTGTCCGATTTGTCATCTAGCATAGTAGCTGCCTTTTTTGCTGCCGGTTTCCTTTGGAAGGACAGAGCACTTATTAAATTTGATTAAAGATATCGCTAAAATGAGATCAATTGTGGTGCACTCACTAATGATTTTATTACCCCTACTCTACGCTATACAAGAGAGATAAAAGAACTTTCAAAAAGAGGTGACTATGAGATCCCAGCCATGGGTTGTAAAGAGGCCTTCTGAAGGGTAATAAATTTTGTAGCACTTTTGCTGTGCCCAGCTCATATGATACTCTGTAAATCCAATACATTGCGGTCCACTATTTTGCAAAATCCAGTATATCGCGAATTGGCTGTGGATCCCAAATTTTCAACAAACATAAAATTCAAGCTTAAACATGTTTGTTGTTACTAATTTGAGGAAAAAAAAAAAAAAAGAAAGAAAAGAACTGCAATTTGGAATTCGTGATCTACCATATTTTACCATTTATATTTTACCGGGTGCTCCAAAAAATCAATGGCAGGGCATTACGAAATAACAACAAAAATGGCGGCCTAAACAGTCAAATTTAGCGATTCTTTGTTTTTAAACATAGTTTATCAGCTGGCCTTGATTAAAATTACTTGTCTGACATAATGCCCGATTGTATATACAGTTCTTAGCCTTTCTTTACATTGGGAAATATGGTTGAAATTTTGACCGAATGCCATTTAGTGTGGATTGAAGTGATCTCGGCAAACTACCACAGCGCAAATTTCATGCCATGATACATGCATGGTACGTCTTGACCTATATCGTGATCCGGTTATATCATGACATCAAATCTTGGACCCCAAGTACCGTGATATATTGGATTTACAGTGTATTACCTATGGAGCTAATAAATTTGTTTGTTTGTGTTGAGGTTTTACGGCCCAGTCAACCCAATAGGGTCATCCAAAACATATGCTGCTTGAAGTTTAATGCAATATTCTTGCATAATTTCTCATCAATTTTCACCTCTGGAGCGAAGGTTTTGTGACATTCAAATTGTCATTGTAACGAATTCTGTCGTTGTATCGAGTGTCGGTATAAAGAGGGTTCACTGCAGAAATTTTTTTTTTTCTTATTTTTTCCCAGAAAACAGGTTTTAACATTATGCAAATAATCTCCAACAATAACAGAAATTATCTCCAATTTGCATGAAATGTCAACTCCTGTTTTCTGGGAAAAATAAGAGAAATATCAATTTGAATTAGCCCAGAGAGTAATAAAGTTAAAGATATTTTACTTAATTTCTCCATAATACCTAATGGTCTGGAAACCCCCAAAAGGGCAATTCTGTGGCATCTGCTCAGGGTCTGCACAGTCTGTTAATAGTTTAGCCATTTTTCTCTAGAAGTATCTAAAATCACATAGCCTGACATACCTAGAATGTGAAACTGGACTATTCTAATATACAGGGTGGGGGAGTTTATCAGGGACATAATTGAGCAGCTGAGGAATGGGAGGAAATATTGAACACCGAAGGAATGAAGGCAAGACCCAAAGGTGCGAAGCCTTGCTAGGGGGAGTCCAGTGTTTTTCTAGAGAAAAAAGAAAATCTCCAATCCATTTGGGTTCACAAAAATTAAACCTAGGTTAATGTAATGTACAAGTAGGCATATTAAGAACAGAGTTTTGGATTTCACTCACAACTCATAAGGTGCTTTTTTTAAAAAAAAAAAAAAAAAAAAGAGTACTGATATTTTTCTTACCTATCTAAGAAAATGTGGAGTACATGGTAAAAATGTTCTAAAAATTTGTACACCAAAGTTTCTAACAAAATGGCAGCAGTCTGATCAGGGTCTACACTGTTTGCTCCTCCACAATTATTTTGAGAAACAATGGCAGAAAAAATGCGAAATTTAGGTGAAAAAAAAAGTATGGAATAAAATGTTTGAAATCTTAGGACATATACCGTAATATATGTTACTGTCTTAGAATATTTTTAGCTACAGTCGAACTTCAATGGCTCGAACATCTTTGGGACCATAGAAAACTGTTCGAGACATGGGTAGTTCGAGGCACTGAGGGTTAATCATGGTACCAGGTCAGGAAGCAAATAGCGTTAATTTAGGGATTTTTTTTTTATTTCCTTCACGTATGTTGGGTGTACTCATTAGAATCGCCTTGGTGAGGCAATTCTAATGAGTACACACAACATACAATTTCATGATAAAATAAGAAAATTTTCCTAAATATTTGTTTTCTTGAGCTAGTGGAAGAATTTCGTAGGGACTCAGAAATGAGTTCGAATTAGCCATGGTAAACAAGCCATCAGTATTCGAGCTATTGAGGTTCGACTGTACATACTTATTCGGAGCTTTTGCTGGTGCTTTCTTTTTCTCTGCGCCAAAATCCGAATCATCATCTGATCCCAGCATCTTGTACGATTCTTCGTCTGACTTTTCTGCAGTACCGTTGACCTGCATTGGTTCTTCCTCATTATCGCTTCTGATCTCTTCCTCATTATCAAAGCTGTACCTCACTTTTTCAGCTGAAAACCCAGACAATAAAGACTTCAGTTTATGTTCTAATCAATCATCAGTCACTTTTGCCAGTTATCACTGATGATCAGAAAGGATTTTCGTAGTCAAAAATTGGATAATTCTCTTTTCTTAACCCTTGTCATGCTGAATAATTTGTTTTGTTTGTATTGAAGTTTTACGGCCCAGTCAACCAAATGGGGTCATGTCGAGCGCAGTCAGTTTATCTAACCACACATTTACTGGGCAGGCTTAGTCCTCTACTGTGCTTTCTACATCTTTCAGAAAGTGGTTTTTTGTTCGGCGCTTTAAACAGAAGAAGTAAATTTGCAAACTTTTGTCATGATTTAATGCAAAAACATTTGTCGTAACTACCTATGCGCAAAAAGTTTTATTCTAGTCCGTGGTTTTTAAAAAATCCAATATTTTCACCTTTTCCCATAGTAAAAATGAATGAAAATTAAATTTGTAGGGTAGGTAACTTGGAGGCAGATTTTCAACAAGTTCTGCTTGTTCACTTTTTCTAAAATTTTCACAATGTTGTTGTGAAACATCAATACCGGTAATTCAAATTCAGCAAAGAAAAGTAAAAACTATTTACTAAGACAAAAATTAAAAAAAAATCACTTTACTATAGAAATTGCATAGGTCAGACCAATTTTTGGCGATAAATTTAATTTTAGGGTACATATCTAAGAACAAAACACAGAAACAGAAAAGACAAATGGTTTCTGATAAGATGAAGTCAAAACGACAAATGGTTTCTGATAAGATATAGTCAATCAGAACAAAATATTTTCATTTAAGATAAAACGCCAAGCAAAAAATGTCTTTCCGAGAGATGTCGAAAGGACAGCAAGCGGTTAACCAGTATTGTGCACATTCTTTCGCCAGAAACTGACAACTGCCCTTCTTGAATCAGCAGAAGGGAGAGAATGACCATAGAAAATATTTCATGATCAATCTCCGCAAAAGAATGATGCTGACCTTGGCGGGGGTCGAACCCGCGATCTCCTGGTCTCCAGTCAGACGCGCATCCAACTGAGCCACCGAGGCCTCCTGCTGAATAAATTAAGATGTCAACTTCTAATCAGTACCCAGAGGTTTCACTTACTTTTCTGACACCCGGTGCTTCAAGGCAAAGTAGGCAGTAGGTTCGGTGTGTTTTATATATACCGTATTTACCTATAGTATTCGGACACCTTAACTCCTTACCATACTTGTCATGAATTTTGAAGAAGTCCATTCTACTAACTCTTAATGTGTCTAAAATACTGCTGTTTGTACAGCAAACAGTGTAGACCCTGATCAGAACCCACAGAATGCAGCGTCTGATCTGGGTCTACACAGTTTGAAGGGGGAAGTGGACTGGACCAATTTGCAATTGTCAATTTTGTGAATCCTGCCACAGGCCTTGTGGGGAAACGAGAAAAATATTTTATTTATAATACTCCTGTGTTACACTGGAAGGTTGTTTATTTTTATGTTTTGTTCCACATTCATTTTGTGGAACTGCTAATACAAGTGAACAATTATTATCTGTTTCTTCTGTTTTATTCCGGTTTTACGTCACTTTCAATAATCTGTCATATTGGGACGGTGTCTGGCTGTGGCAGGGAGCTCAGTGCTGCCTCACTGAAAGTTCATGCCCAAGACAAAGACATATTCTGCCCAGTCACATTATACTGACACCAGGATGATCAGTTCTAGCTCTACTTTCTTATTGCTGGGCACCCAGCAAAACAGTAGCTAGTACCATTTTAACTTTTTGCATTCTGGGTAATTTTGCATGCTTCTTTGTCTGTGGATTTTTTTTAAAATAAACTTTTTCCAAAAAATCTTTCAGGAATACCATTTGTGTCAAATAGCTTGGATCCAGATCAGGCCCGACATTTTGTTGGGCCTGATCTGGGTCCAAACTGTTTGCAAAGGTTATTAGCAGACAACAGAAGTGGCCACTAATGGGGAAAGAGTTAAAAGTCTTCGGTACAGCTCGGCTGGGGATTGAACGCACAACCTCTCGGTCACAAAGTGGATGCTCTATCAGAAGTGAATTGGACCAATTTGCAATTGTCAATTTTGTGAATCCTGCCACATGTTTTTGTGGAGAAACAGGAAAAAAATATTCTAATTCTAATACTCCTGTGTTACACACTACACTGGAAAACTGTGTTTTTTTTTTTGTTTTTTTTTTTTAATATTTATCCCACATTCATTTTGAGACACATATATTCTACTGCTAATCCAAAAAATATGTTGGCTAGTGATTGTTACCTGCCTGTCTCCTTGGGCCCCTCTCTCTAGGAATTGCTACTGTCTCCAAGAAACTTCCGTCCATATCATTGTCCGATAAGTCACTGACATTATCCGCTGATCCTTCCGAATCTGACCAGGGATTCCTCTTCTTTCCACCTTTCTTCTTTGGGGATTTATTTGGAGACTTTTTCTCACCTTTAGGGGCTATAAAAGAGAAAATCCTTCTTCAAAGTAAGTTGAAATATTTACAGATAAGAGGGAGTAACCACAAACAATTTTTCTTATTTCCTCAAAAAAAAATGTATGCTGTGGGTACACATTAGAAGCGCCTCATTAAGGCGCTTCAAATGAGTGCCAACAATACGTTTTCCTGGAGAAATAAGAAAAATACCAATACCCTCTGGTTGAAAAAAAAAAAATGATAGTATAGACCAGATCAAGATTTGTTGTGATATCTACAGCTATGTATTTACCTTCATACATGTATACTTAGAAGACAGAAAATGTTAACAACACAAATTACATGGCCAGTTGTAGAAACTGTGAGCAGCAACATCAGAAAACGTACCAGTGAAGATTTAGATCAGCATGCTCATCTGCACATTTTGACCTGACTCTTCACAGGCACAGTTTTTGGATGATGATTTCGTGTTTTATGTCATTTTCAACATATTTAAGTCATACCAAAATGATGGATGGGTGATAATTAAAGGCTTTGTGCAATGAAGCCACATAAAGTCATGAGCTAAATGCTGCCTCTAGTGAGATTCACCCAGGACATAGTGATGCGCAATCACAAGTGCTAACTACTCAGCCACCTGAGCCCAGTTATTCAAAGCAATGTTAGCTTACCAAGCTCGTTAGTGGTCAAAATGTTAACTGTTCTAGTGAGTACAATATCTAATTCGCAGGTACTTTTACTGAAAAAATGTGAATGCAAAAGCTACTCAAAGTTTTTCAGGAAAGATATTAGCGAATATGCAATATTTAATGATAATAATTTTAACGAAACATTAACTAACGACATTGTTAGTTTTGAACAACTGGGCCTTGAATGCTTCCAGGATCATATAATGCTCCTACCTCGTTGTCTGGGCTTCTTTTCTTTTTTCTCCTTTGGCTCTAATTTCCCATTCTTGAAGGCTTCTACAGGACTACCCTTCAATTTAAGACGGTCAGCTAATGAGAGTGGCTCATCATCCTCCTCCTCCATCTTCACAAAGTCAAGAATATTGCCTTCTTTTCCTTCCTTCTTATCCTGAACAAAAGTAAAATTCCCCTCATTACCATAAAATGTCTTAAAATTTCACTTTATTCCATCGCTTTTTAGTCTAAATGTTGCTTTTTTGGGTTTGTTTCACAAAATTCTTGATGGATTGTGTTGGGGTTTAACGACACTCCAACCCTTGTGGGTCATTTTGTGTCGTCTCCTGGAGAAAGGGATAGAAGAGATAGTGGAGATGAAAGAGGGACAGGGAACAAAGAGGAACAGGAATGAAAGGGAAGAAATAAAAACATTCCCTTCTACCCTTACCTACAAGGATAGCAAGCCTTGCCCAACTGTACGCCAATATCATTTGGACGCCCCGGTGACATAAGATACACTTTCGCCACATCCGACATTTTTAAATATACCGGTAGTTTTCTTATTTTTCCTCAGAAAACAGGATTTGGGAAAATAAGAAAATTATCATGAATTTGTCATCTACTGAATTAGCCCAGAGAGTGGTAAAACTTTCAGCAGACAACATATTGAAATATTTTTCTTATTTTTCCCAATGGAGACAATTTGCATGAAATATTAATATCAAATCCTGTTTTCTGGGAAAAATAAGAAAACTATCATCGATTTGTCATCTGCTGAATTAGCCAAGAGAGTGATAACCATTAATAATACCCACCTTCCGCCTCTGTTTTTTAATAGCTTCCTTTTCAGCTTTAATCTTAATTGCTGAATCAACTCTTGGGACAATCCTTCGACCCAGTGGTGATGGTTTGCTCTCTTCTATGACTTTCTTTGGTCGTGCCTTTCCTTTCAATTTGCTCTGCTTCACAGCACCTGAGACGTCATCTCTTTCCATCTGTTCGACTCTCTGTAAAGTGTACAATTTGAGTTGAGGTTTTATGGCACAGTAAACCCTTTTGGGTCATGTCAAGCCAATCAGTTTACCTAACCACGTTTTTTTCTGGGCAGGTTTACTCCTCTAAGTGGGTCACCAGTATTTTTGTACATTCTTTGCCAGAAACTGACAACTGCCCTTCTTGAATCTGCAGAAGGGAGAGAATGTCTGTACAAAATATTTCAAGATTAATCTCCATGAAAGAATGTAGCCGAACCCAGAGGAGATCCAACCTGCGACCTAGCAGGGATAGAACCTGCAAACTCCTGGGCCCAGTTGTTCAAAGCCAACGACATCGTTAGTTAACTATTCGTTAAAATTTACATCGAGTGATACGCAAATATGCTGAAATTTTTTGCTGAAAAAATGTGAGTAGCTTTTGCAGTGCAAAAGCTACTCACATTTTTTTCAGCAAAAAATATCAGAATATTGTATATTGAATCCGCTAAAACAGTTAACGAAATGACCCTTAACGAGCTCGTTAAGCTAACGACGCTTTGAACAACTGGGCCCTGATCACTAGTCGGACATGCAGTCGACTGAGCCACCATGGCCAGCCAGAAAAGAGTTGGGCTTTTGACATATGAGCTGCAACATCAGAAAGGTACCTTCGCAGTCTGATCAAAATCTTCACTGAACGCATTTTCTATAGCCAAGAATGCAAAATTTCTTCATGTGGACAACAAGGACTGATCAGACTGTGCTGATGCACAGAATATTTTGAGTCTTCATAGGGCATAAATGTCAAAAGATACATTTTCTTTTTCTTATGTTACAGCTTATTTCATATCATATAAAAGAAAATAATCTGCAGGAAATTTTAAACCCTATTTTCTGGGTAAATAAGCAAAATAATAATCCTATTCACTGGGCAATGATACAGTAAAATTCTGGTATTAAGACTGCTCAAAAACAAGACCAATGCGCTATTAAGACTAATTTTTGCCAGTCCCAATCGGGTTTGTCTTGGTATTCTACCTAGCTCCAGATACGAGGGGGTATCTGCTTAATGTTTTTCTTATTTTTCCGCAAAAATATGTTGTGGGTACTCATTAGAAGTGCCTTGCCGAGGTGCTTCTAATGAGTATCACAAATATTTTTTGTGGAGAAATGAGGAAAATCAGCCCTTTTTGGTTGAAAAAAGCACCTTAGCTGGAGCTATGTTCTACATTCAATATTAAGACCACCCCACTAGTAAGACCGCTTTTAGGCAGTACCAAAAGTGGTCTTAACCCTTGTCATGCTGAATAAATTAAGATGCAACGCCTACTTCTAATTTCCAGCCAATCAGATTACTTGATCCAGGTTGTTCATACAAATTCAAATACTGAATGGCAAACATTGCAGATCCAGATCAGATGGCATCTTCAGCCAGGGCATATCCGAGTTCAGCAGGTCTAGGGTTAACAGCAGAATTTTACTGTATTTCAAACTATTGTCTGCTGAGTTTTTAACCAAGCATGCTAAGTTTTGAGTCCCTTATCTGTAGCTATTTGACATTGTAACACCTTACAAAACTTTTCCTAAACTGTGAACAAATCAAACAGTTTGTTTGTTTGTACTGAGGTTTTACGGCCCAGTCAACCCAATGGGGTCATGTCGAGGTTTTTGTGTTGAGGTTTTACGACCCGATCAACCCAATGGGGTCAAGTCGTGCGCGGTCAGTTTACCTAACCACACGTTTAATGGGAAGGCTTAGTCCTCTAAGCGGTTAACCAGTATTGTGCACATTCTTTCGCCAGAAACTGACAACTGCCCTTCTTGAATCAGCGGAAGGGAGAGAATGACCACAGAAAATATTTCATGATCAATCTCCACGAAAGAATGTTGCCGATCCTCGGCGGGGGTCGAACCCGCGACTTCCTGGCCAACAGTCGGAAGCGCATCCAACTGAGCCACCGAGTCCGGCCAAATCCATCAGTACACCTGGAGATATCTAAAAATAGAACTAGGTAGAAATTTATGCAACATATGCGTATTAAAATGTGAAAACAAGCACCCGAAAAGTGAGAGTTGTCATCCTTAAGAAAAATATCATCCATGAGTCGCCTGCTGAATTAGCCAAGAGAATGGTAAAGTTTAACTTACATCTAATTCTGTTAAGAAATGTTCAAGGTCATCCTTCCACAAGTCACTTGGTGATTTCCTGCGTATATCTGATAGTTCTTTTGCCTATGGAAGAAAAATATTTCATTGTACACATCACACTCACTGGTACTCACCGTATTCGCCCTATTGTCCTTTCGACATCGCTCGGAAAGACCCTTTTTGCTTGGCGTTTTATTTTGAATGAAATTATTTTGTTCTGATTGACCATATCTTTAATATCAGAAACCATTTGTCTTTTCTGTTTCTGTGTTTTGTTCTCAAATATGAACCCTAAAATTAAATTTACAGCCAAAAAATGGTCTGACCTATGCAATTTCTATAGTAAAGTGAATTTTAGGAATTTTTATCTAAGAAATTTTTCTTTGCTCAATTTGAATTACTGATGTTTCACAACATATTGTGAAAATTTCAGAAAAATTTAACAAGCGGAACTTGTTGAAAATCTGCCTCCAAGTTACCTACCCAACAGATTTCTGCATAATTTGCATTCATTTTTACTATGGGGAAAAAGTGAAAATATTTGATTTTTTTTAAAACCAATGACTAGAATAAAACTTTTTGTGCATAGTAGTTACGACAAATGGTTTTGCATTAAATCATGACAAAAAATTGCAAATTTACTTCGTCTGTGTAAAAGCGCAAAGCAAAAAACAACTTTCTGAAAGATGTCGAAAGCAGAGTAATTACCGCACTGTGTGCTTAAGTTTTTCAAAATTACCAGAAAAAAAATGTAAAATATTTTCCTAATAAGGGCACACTTTAAAGGAATATGAGCAGTCAACTTCCCGAGTGGCATATCTAATGATGCTTATGTGATGTGTGTTCTGATTTTCTTTATAAAGCATATATTGTGGATACTCATTTGAATTGCATTGACATCGAGGCAATTCAGAGGAGTACCCACAACATATGCTATTATAAAGAAGTAGATAATATAACACAGACTGCAATCTGGCATATGAAATCGCTTAACTGTGTATGTGCGGTAATAAGGTTGAATACAGTAGGTAAAATATGCTCGATGTGAGAGGAAGTACCCATATGCATATGTAAACAGCATACATAAAGTACCCACATGCATAATGTAAAGTACCCATATGCATATTTAAAACACCCATATGCATATGTTAAGTTCCCATATGCATATGTAAAGTACCCTTATGCATATGTAAAGTATCCATATGCATTTGTAAAGTACCCACATGCATATGTAAAGTACCCCTATGCATATGTAAAGTACCCCTATGCATTTGTTAAGTACCCCTACGCATAATTATGTTAAATACCCATATGTATTTGTAAAGTACCCATATGCATTTGTAAAGCATATGCAAATGTAAAGCATCCATATGCATTAGTAAAGTACCAGTATGCAAATGTAAAGCACCCATATACATTTGTAAAGTACCAATATGCAAATGTAAAGCATACATATGCATTAGTAAAGTACCAGTATGCAAATGTAAAGCACCCATATACATTAGTAAAGTACCAATATGCAAATGTAAAGCACCCATATACATTTGTAAAGTACCCATATGCAAATGTAAAGCACCCACATGCATTTGTAAAGTACCCCTATGCATATGTAAAGATTTGTTAAGTACCCATATGCATATGTTAAGTACCCAAATGCATATGTAAAGTACCCATATGCATATGCAAAGTACCCAAATGCATATGTAAACAGCAAAGCCCAGATCAAACTATCCTGTCATCCAGGCCTTTTCTGCCAATTTATTGTATAGTATCCAAAAGATTTTGATGATTAATTGAAATTATATTCATTCTTATTTTCACTCTCTTCCAGATACTTATTAACAGCTGCAGATAATAGGATATCCACATTATATTTTTCTTATTTCTCCTTCAAAACATTTGTTGTGGGTATTTATTAGAAGTGCCTCAGTGAGGCACTTTCAATGAGTACCCACAACATGTTTTCATGGAGAAATTAAATTTCTTCACCTTTATTCACCATAAATCTTAAATGATACAAAACAAAAGCTTAGTATTTCATTTTTACAACTTGCCTATCAAAATAAAAAGTGAGAAAAATATGTTCCTGAAATAGAATTTTCTAATTGGTCAACAATGAAAGTTCTTTCCAATTATCAGTCACATGAGGCAAAAGTGACTGATGATCGATAATAATCGATTATCAGGACAACACTACAATATGGTATTGTTTTTTACCTTTTCATCCCTCTTCCTGCACAATTCTTCTTTCTTCTCCTTTGTCAAGTTCCAGATAGGCATGCTGAGAATGTAGTTGAAGTCGGGACCCGCTTCCTCTTCTTCTTCATCATCCGATTTGTTCAAATCATCCTCAATAACCTACAAAAGTTGTCAATTGTTTACATATCAATAACATAGCTCCAGATAGGAGAGGGTACCCACATAACATTTTTGTTTTATTTTTCCAGAAAAACATGTTATGGGTATTCATTAGAAGTGCCTCTCCGAGGCGCTTCTAATGAGTATCCACAACATATGTTTTTGTACAGAAATAATAAAAATATCAGAACTTTTCAACTACAAAAAAGCCTTATCTAGAGCTATGTAATAATAAAATAAATTCTTTATGTGTTGAGTTCTGAATGCAGAAATTAACTTAAGGTGAATGGATACATGTCAAAGGGAGAGCACTCTCAGCTGAAAAGTGTTGCTTCCCTTCTCAAAGGGAGTCTACTCTAGCAGAAAAGAATTTGCTTAAGGTAAGGTGCTTTATCAGCAGAAAAGTACTGGTAGTTTTCTTTTATCACACCTGGGAGCAAATTCTTTCCTTTCAGAGTAGCCTCACAGTGAAAAGGGAGGCAAATATTTTCAGGCTGGAGTTATTTCCCTCGAAGGTGTATCCATTCACATTTAGCCTGCAGGGCAAAGTTGTTCAAAACTCTACGAAGTTAACTAATATGACATCAAAATTTCTATACTGAAATATGGCAAATACATTGATATTTTTGCTGAAAAAAAAAATGCTAAGTTCTAAAAAGTCTTTTATGACAAGTAAAAGCCTATAAATAGTAGCTTTCAGAAAAAGCTTACTCTATGCTTAGTACCCATTGTAGACAAAGCTTGTTTGTAAAGCTAATACTTGTTTCCATGGAAATAGCATTGGAGCAGTTCATGACCTTTCATAAACTTCTTCCACAGCAACATCAAACTCTAAGATTGTCTACCCCATGGGCGTAGACAGTCACATGGATGTAGACAATCACAAAATGTACATATTTTCTACACAATATAAGGGGAATGGATACTTTCAGGGAAGGCAACTCTGTTAAAAGTTTTTTACCTCCCTAACTGCAAAGGGTCTACTCTAAAAAGAAATGATTAACTCCCAAGGAGAAAACTATTTCTTTTTAGAGTAGACCCCTTTTCAGAAGGGGACTGGTGTATAGAAAAGCAAACAGGAAGTCAAGTTATCTCCCTTTACAATAAGAAAAATGCCTAACGGCATTATGGATGGGTTTTTCAAAAAGGTTTAACCAAAAGGTAATCCTCGGACGACGCCAGACACCCGTCCAGACATCGCTATTTCAAAGGACGGATTTTTGAAAAACCTGTCCAAAAACGGCAGAAATTCTATGAAGTATATCCCGGCCCCTTAAACAGATAAAAAGCTGCAAAGTAAGGTATAAAATCATATTCAGGCACAGACAAGTCAGCAACTTTAAAAAGCCATAAATGTCACAGCACAGCAACGAGATATGAACGAATCATGCATAAGGACAAAATTAAAAATAATGTTTGTTTCCCTTAACCCGACAGACTCTAAAAAATTTTTTTCTTTGGTATCGACAAATATTTTTCAACTGCAATCTGCAGCAGAAGATTCCTGGTAAAAATACCTCAGAAACTGAATTCCACTGATTAGTTGTCAAGATATTCACACAAAAACAATTTCATCATCCTGAAAGTGTCCGTCTTTTGATTATCACATAACTGTATACGGGCAAGCCATTGAGTTACAAATAACGTCAAGCTCCTGTGCTTCATATAAGGTGTTTTCTTATTTCTCCATGAATATAAATGTTTAGCTATTCATTAGGAGTGCTTCAATAAAGCGCTTCTAATGAGTACCCACAGCATATATTTTCTCATAGAGAGATAAGAAAAATAATTATCTGGGCCCAGTTGTTCAAAGCGTAGTTAGATTAACAAGCTTGTTAAGGGCCATTTCGTTAACTGTTTTAGCGAATTTAATACACTATACTCTGATATTTTTTGCTGAAAAAATGTGAGTAGCTTTTGCACTGCAAAAGCTACTCACATTTTTTCAGCAAAAAATTTCAGCATTTTTGTGTATCACTCGATGTAAATTTTAACGAATCGTTAACTAACGATGTCGTTAGCTTTGAACAACTGGGCCCTGAAATATTTTTCTGGATACTCCTTTTATCTTGAGCCACAATTTTCTCCTGAAAGAAATTCTAATGGGATCCCATAAAATGTCTACAAGATGTAATAACGTAAAATAAATGAGCCCCAATAAAGAAATGGGTTATTATGTCTTGGGAATGGCAAAGATCCTGTCAGACAGCATACTGATACATTCTGATCAGGATCTTCTCTTCATCGATATAATATCCAACAATTTTGCAAGCCATCAGACTGCACACTGCAGAAGTCATAGCTCTAGACAGGAGTGGGTATCAGGAAAATATTTTCTTTATTTTTCCACGAAAACAAGTTCGGGAACTCATTAGAAATGCCTCAGCGAGGCGCTTCTAATGAGTGCCCATAATATATTTTTTTATAGACAAATAAGAATATCAACAACTTTTGGTTGTAAAAAGTGCTTTAATCTGGATCTATGACATGCTTATATGGGCCTTCACTACCAGCATATGACATGACAACCATCTTCTGTTATAACTCAAATGTTTTCATATTGAAAATTCAGCTCTCTGCAGTAATGTTACCATGTTCACAAAACAACAGTCATGCATATTACTTACTCCTCCGTATGACCCTTGTTTGTCCTGATTGCAAGATTTACAAAAGTTTTCAAAATTACATATATGTACCTCCCAATCCGGACAAGAAAATATCAGGTGAAATAATACGAATTCCATGGAATGAGACCATCATATGAATTCCATGGAATGAGCCCATATATGAATTCCATGGAATGAGATCATAATATGAATTTCATGGAATGAAACCATGTGTATTCCATGTAATGAGACTATAATACAAATTCCATGGAATGAGACCATATGAATTCCATGGAATGAGTCCATAATATGAATTCCATGGAATGAGACCATATTCCATAGATTGAGACCATAATATGAATTCCATGGAATGAGACCATATTCCATAGAATGGGACTATATTCCACAGAATGAGACCATAATATGAATTCCATGGAATAAGACCATAATATGAATTCCATGGAATGAGACCATCATTTGTATTCCATGGAATGAGACCATAATATGGATTCCATGGAATGAGACCATAATGTGTATTCCATGGAATGAGACCATAATATGAATTCCATGGAATCAGTTAACTCTAAGTATCATTCAAAACTGTAGCCAACAACATTGGTGTAAGTAGGAATAAAATCATTAGTGACCCTGAATTTGTTTTATTTGTTTATCAATTTGTTTTTTGTTTGTATGTGTGTGTGAGGAGGGATTAACAACTTAATTCTTTCTTAAGCAGGTGCGACAAAAATTAGGGCTAAAAATTAGGCTTAATTTAAGAACTGGAGTTGATTTAATAAAATTAGAAGTTATTAGGGAAATATCATAAAAAATGGAGATATTTGTAGCCTGTCTCTTTTGTTAAGTATTCAGCTTTCTCCCTTTTTATTACAATTCTTTCTCTAAAGATATTTATTAGCCAACTTGATTCTTGCAATGGTCAGCGACACCATATAGAAAATTTATTCTAATGCACTCGCGTATGTAACGCGACGTCTGATTGGGTAACGTCAAAAATTTGCAACGGTATATTCTGCGATATACTGTCGCAAATCCGACGTCATCACGTAACGTCGCTTCTCATTGGCTGGCATTTGGTTTTACGCAGCTCACAGCACTTGTCGTTTTGTGCAAATAGTACATTTTTTCAATAGAAAAAAATGAATAAATGCATTAGAATGGGGATAACTGCATCAAATTTGTCATTTGGGGAGGTAAATCGGCAGTTTTACGGTCGCAAATTACGTTTTACGGCTCCGCTGACGAGTCGCCGTAAAACGAAATTTCCGACCGTAAAACCGCCGATTTACCTCCCCAAATGCCAAATTTGAATGCAGTTATCCCCTTATTATAAGTAGTTGATAATGATGACATACGTATTTCAAAAGAAATAATAAATTACAGCTGGAGAAAATTTTTCAATCAAATTATACCAACCTTTCCTTTGTTTTGGGCCTCTTTCCATGCTTTGACTGGGTCAGAATCATAACCTCGTCTAACTAACAGCTGAATAAGGTCCTTCTTGGCTTTGTTTTCTGTGAAAGAAAAACACTTGGTATGTTCATGGCTACTTCTGAACACAGCTTTAGATCTGACTTTTACTTAAAGGCTCCATATTCCTCAAAAGTAGACATTTTTTATCCAAGAAAGGTTTAATAAATTGATATATGATATTAATATGGTTATAAAATGTGGCATCTGACAGCCTGTAAAATTTCAGTTAATCTCTCGTTTGTAAACTGGATCAAAAATAAATTGATTTTTTATTGTATCTCTGAATTAATGTTGGCAACATTAAATCAGAGACACGATAGAAAATCATTTCATTTCAATAACGAGAGACTAACCGGAATTTTACAAGCTGTCAGGTGCCACATTTTATGATTGTATTTATTCCATATTTCAATTTATTAAACCTTTCTTGCATAATAAAATGTCTATTTTTGAGGAATATGGAGCCTTTAAGACTAATGACTCGCCATGGAAAATTACGTCTTCTGATCATATGCTGGCATCAAAGTCTCAGATCAGCCTGCACATAAGCACAGGCTGATCTGGGTCTTTGATATCTGCTTACATAACTAAGAAGTGCAAAATATACCAATGTATAAGAAATATCATACTGTCACTGTGCGACTGCACAAGTTGATCTGTGTCTTTAGAGTTTGCATATGCTAGGAAGATACCTGTTCGTATGGCACGGCTCAAATACCAGGATCCAGTTGTTCAAAACTAATGATGCCATTAGTTATAACGTACCGTTAAAACTTTAATCATTAAATATGGCATATACGCTGATATTTTTGCTGAAAAAATTTGAGTAGCTTTTTTATTTGCAAAAGCTACTCACATTTTTTCAGCAAAAATACTGGTGAATTATATATTGTACTTACTAGAACAGTTAACTTTTTGACCACTAACGAGCTCGTTAAGCTAACGACGCTGGGGCCAGCAGGTATTTTTATTCCTGCAGAAAAAAAAGAAATATTCTTGGTCCTCATTCAAATGCCTTTTTAACAAGACCTCAAATAAGTCTGCAGGAAAAGTAATTATCTCAATAACCACTATGCTGAAATGAGATATTGTGGCTATCAACCCTTTAGTCTGGAGCCTGTCAAACGGGTAACTGGCATACAGTGCAGGGCCCAGATCACTGCAGAATGCAGTGACTGATAAGGGTTTCCATTGTTAAACAGTTTTCTCAAGGAATATCTAAATCACATAGCCTCAAATACCTAAATCTATAACTGGACTCTTCCAATATATAATGTTGGGAGAATCTATTCAGAATCTAAAATCAAAACATGTCTCGATCTAAATCACATTATCAGTTATCAAAAAGAATATGTTCGAATTTTAGGGTAAGTATAGTATCTTAATGCTTAGCTTTCTAGGTAAAATTTTCAGCAGAGGACATACTGAAATATTTTTCTTATTTGACAACAGTACCTTAGTTATTTTTTTTACTTATTGGGTAAATACCCACCTTTTTTTCTTTGAATTGCGTAATTAGATTTTTAAATTGTGTATTTCATAGTTCTTAGTTGACGCATTGGGTATTCAATAATTTTGATTGGGTAATTTTGTAAAAAAATGTTTTTATATCTGAAAGACATTTAAAGCCATTCTAGATGCTGCAAAATTCCTTTGGCAGTACCTAATTATATTAATATAGAGCTCTGTGGTTGGGTTATAGAGTATATAGTGCCCAAGAATATGTAACTGAATATCTCATATGTATGATACTTTTTGGTCCATGATTTTATTACCTTTTCTGACACGTTTTCGCCAGAATGATGGCTACTTTTGATTTCGAAATTTGTACTGAGTTCATTAATATCTGATGTGCTGCACTTGTCAATCAACTCTTCAAGAATGTCGGTAATGTTACAATCGATGTTGCATCAAACTTGGCCCTTAGATAGTCAGTTATTTTATTGGTCTGGAGCTAAGGAGATAGTTTTTTCTTCCTCTGCAACATGAAGACGCCATTTTTGTTTGTGTTGAGGTTTTACGGCCCAGTCAACCCAGTGGGGTCATGTCGAGCGCAGTCAGTTTACCTAACCACACGTTTACTGGGCAGGCTTCGTCCTCTAAGCGGTTAACCAGTATTGTGCACATTCTTTCGCCAGAAACTGACAACTGCCCTTCTTGAATCAGCGGAAGAGAGAGAATGACCGTAGAAAATATTTCATGATCAATCTCTACGAAAGAATGTTGCCGACCTCAGCGGGGGTTGAACCCGCGACCTCCTGGTCTCCAGTCGGACGGCGCATCCAACTGAGCCACCGAGGCCGACAAAGACGCCATTTTGGAAACATCAGGATTGGTTTCCCGCAAGTTTGCCTGTGATTTCTGAATCACTGGAAAATGTCCATTTTGCGTATCGGCATTTTTATTTGCGTTTTGTTACGCTGTTGGTTGGTTTTAATTGAGTTATTTAATATTTTGAATTGGGTAAATACACAGATACGCTGCTTAACTAAGCTACTGATTTGACAATTTGCATGAAATATCAAATCCTTTTTTCTGGGAAAAAAAAACACCAATCTGTCATCTGCTGAATTAGCCTTGAGAGTGGTGAAGTTAGAGTTACAAGTGTCCAAATACTTGATGTAAATAGGGTAAAAACATACAAGTACACTTTTGTTTGTTCTAACTTACCAACTGTAATTGTTCCCTCAATTTTCTCCATGATGAAACGTGCGATGTTGTCCATCTTCAGTGACTCGGCTGCCATCATGCCCTCTAGGTAGGCTTTCCGTCTTCTGTAGTATTCCATCCGCAAATCAAAGAATTCTTTCAAGATGTCTTCAGCACAACTGTATCGTTTAATACAACCATTGTGGTCAAACAATACCTAGAATTATCAACCTTTCTTCATTACCATATGAAGAATAGAACAAGTATGGGCTTCGTCAAATGAAAAAGTACTTTTGAACATGCGCAAAGTGGGCATTCAGATCATCTTGCACATACGCCAAGAATAATCTGGGCCTTTGCTTTCCGTTAATATATTCTGTGTGGTACCCAATGATTCTCTTAACAGAAAGGGAAAGCCTTATTAACCTTTGTCATGCTGAATAAATTAAGATGCCATGCCCACTTCTCATATTCAGCCAATCAGATTACTTGATCCAAGTTGTTGATACAAATTCACATTCTTAATGGCAAACAGTGCAGATCCAGATCAGTTGGCTTCTTCAGAAGCCAACTGATCTGGATCTACACTGTTTGCAAAGGCAGGGTATATCTGGGTTCAGCATGACAAGGGTTAGGACTGGGTGGATACACAGGCTGATCTGGGACTTTGCTGTCCACATATGTTCAATGACACAAGGTTTTCAGTACAATTTTTTAGAGGTCAAAACAGAATCTGCGGCTGCCAAAATGGCTACTACCTACATAACCAAATTTACAATATTTATTCGGACAGACAGGCCTGAGCAGACAGTGTAGACCTAGATGAGATGCCGCAGATTACAGTGTCACATCAGTCTACACTCTTTGCCACTCAACCAGCAATGTTTAGACACAACAATTGGTAGTAAGTTGTACTTGTTCAAATTTCGTAAGAAGTATGGTAAGGAGTTGAGTTGTCCAAATACTTAGGGTAAATACAGTACTGAAATGCAACAAAAAAAGGATTTAATCCTTAAACTGCCAAACACAACAACTGTCGTCCGCTTTGTCATCTGCTTGTGATTTTTTAAGTTATTTTTGCAAACAGTGTGGACCCAGATCAGACTGGAGCAGTCCGATAAGGGTCCACACTGTTTGCCTGTATGCAAAAATAGGTTTAAAAAGTTTGCAAGAATATTCAGCAGACATAAACAGACGACATTTTCAGATGCAGGATTTCTTGGCATTTTAAGGGTTAAGGTGGTCATTTTGGCCTCCAGCCGCCTTTCAATGAAAACCCTTGTTTCCACGTTTGTGTTGAGGTTTTACGGCCCAGGCAACCCAATGGGGTCATGTCGAGCGCGGTCAGTTTACCTAACCACACATTTACTGGGCAGGCTTAGTCCTCTAAGCGGTTAACCAGTATTGTGCACATTCTTTCGCCAGAAACTGACAACTGCCCTTCTTGAATCAGCGGAAGGGAGAGAACGACCGTAGAAAATATTTCATGATCAATCTCCACGAAAGAATGTTGCCGACCTCAGCGGGGGTTGAACCCGCGACCTGATGTGGCCCTGGCTAATCAGAGCTGAAAAGATAATGGATTATCAGTCCTGCCAATGCAATCGATAATCCATTCGTAATCACTGAAGATTTGCTCACAATTTTACCTGTCTGAGCATGACTCTGACCATATGTTATACTTTACTGTATGTATTTGATCTGACAGACCTGAGCAAACAATGTAGACCCAGATGAGATGCCGCAAAATCAGTCCTGCCACTGTGATCAATAATCGATTAGTAATCACTGAAGATTTGGTTATAATTTTACCTGTCTGTCTGAGCATGACTCTTACCATGTGCTGTACTTTACTGTATCTGACAGGCCTGAGCAAACAGTGTAGACCCAGATGAGACGCAGCAAAATGTGACATCTGATCTAGAGTCTACAGTTTGCCACTCATCTAGCTATTTTTAGACACAACATTGGGTAGTAAGTTGTACTTGTTCAAATTTTAGATTGATTGATTGATTGTGTTGGGGTTTAACGACACGTCAACCCTTGTGGGTCATTTTGTGTCATCTCCCAGAGAAAGGGAGAAAAGTGATAGAAGAGATAGTAGAAGAGATTAAAGAGAGGGACAGGGAAGAAAGGAACAGGAATGAAAGTGAAGAAACAGAAGAAATAAAAATATTCCCCATCTACCCTTACCTGCTACAAGGATAGCAGGCCTTGCCCAACTGTAAGCCAATATCAGTTGGACGCCCCGGTGACGTAAGATACATGACACCTTCGCACCACCCGACCACCCCATCAAATTTTAGATTAAGCATGGTAAGTAGTTGAGGTGTCTGAATACTAAGGATAAATACAATAAAGTAAGAGATGATCGATTATTGCCAAATCTGTAGCAATAATCATTTTTGCGGACATTGTCGATCAATTAATCAATTATCCATTAATTGTGCCAGCCTTAGCTCTTGGTAAGGTGCTAAGCTGATCATATCTAATTTTTGTATCCTGGCTTATTTTATGGGTACCTAAAAGAAATCATCTCACGGAGGCAACTGACCAAATGCCAGAGAGATAATCCCTCCATCTTTTCAATTATTTAGATTATTTTAAAAAGAATTTATTGCAACATTCACAATTAGACATAATATGCAATTGTTTGTCCATGGACATGGAGGGGAAAACTTAATACCCTGACACTATCCATGTGGAGGGGTTTATATAGAAAAATTATCACAGAAATGAGCCAAAAAGAAAAGGATACTTAACCCTTGTCCTGCTGAACCCGGATATACCCTGCCTTTGCAAACAGTGAAGATCCAGATCAGTTGGCTTCTAAGAAGCCAACTGATCTGGATCTGCATTGTTTGTCATAATACGTGAATTTATATCAACAATCTGGATCAAGTAATCTGATTGGCTGAAAATTTGAAAAGGGCGTGGCATCTGAATTTATTCAGCAGGACAAGGGTTATAACATGGGCAACCAGCAAAGGCTCAGCTCTAAGTGCAGTCAAGCCAGAGTCTTTGCTGTTAGCAAACATGTAATACAGACCTTAACGCATGTCTGTAGCCCAAAAAAGGGGACTGCATATGCAAATTTAAAGAACCACAAACCCGAAAACCACAAGATCCCTTTTCTCATGTGCTGGCTCAAATTATCATCAAATGCTCCTTCTTAACAAAATTAAATGATTGTACCATTGTAGAAGTTGTTATCGATGTCTGTAGCTTAAAGAACTTGTGTATTCCCATGTCTTCAGCTTTAGACAGTTTTTCTGGACTCATCTTGATCACAAACTTTACCGTCGAATCTGTGTGATACTCTTTATAATCCCTTAAAAGCAAACAAAATCAACACTTAGCATGCTATAGGAAAATTTGCCACACAACAATTCATAGTTCCAGATAAGGCGCTTTTTTCATCTAAAAAGTTTTGAAAGTTTTCTTATTTCTTCACAAAAAGATGTTGTCGGTGCTCCTTAGAAGCGGCTCACCAAGGTGCTTCTTATGAGTATCCACAACGTGTGTTTTCATGGACAAATAAGAGCTGCCACAGGACAGCATAGCTTGCCTGAATCACCTGCCAATAAAACTAGAGCAAGTCTCCCTCAACCCCCCCCCCCCCCCCCCCCCACCCCATTTCTTAATTATAATCAAAGGACTGATAGTCCTAAGAGTCTGCTAGCTTGTAAAGTACTAATGGAGTGCTGTGTATCTTCTATGCAATTTTACACAATACATGCAAAGAAGATAGACGACATTCCAATGCTACCAATACTATACGATAAGATGGAGCTCTATGGAATATATCAAGCATCTGGGCATTGCACTTCCTGAATAGAAGACTTTCTTTAAAAACTCTTAAATTCTGCTGGTAAGTGCATGTCCTTGACAAATCTGATCTCAAGGCCAAGTCTTTGAGAAATTTCAAACTACACTGAAAGATGATTCTGCATGCAAAATTTCTAGCTAGGACGGACAAATACGGATGGACTTACTAATATACACTTAAATGCAGCTATGGTGACTATGTCTTGCTCAGCGCAAGCGGGCTTGACAAAAAGGAAGATATTTGTTCAAGTTATTTTTCTTTAAACTATTAGCACATTGTTGACAGATCCATTCCTTATCCTCCACACTTTTATGTCCTAATGTACAGAGTCTTTTCATCTCGGGCTTTAGACCCTGAATATCAAATTTAACATCAGAATGTCTGAAAAATGTTTGACAACAACTTGTACATATGTACTGGGGACCACAAGACACCAACTTGTGAAACTGTGTGACTATAGCACTTTCTTTGTTTTTAAATTTCTTACTGCTCAAACCATCTTTTGATGTGTCACTTAACTTAAGTTTCTTATTCAGGGAGGTTTGCAATTCTTCACATATAAGGGGTGAATCAAGTAATGTGGAACCGTGTTCATTTAAGCTGTCAGCAAGCTGGGAGGAAGCATAAGGCTGTGATGGACACAACTCAAATGAAATACATTCTTGTAAAGGAGGATAGGTAGTTATGTCACAAATTTGAAACCCAGCTCATTGGTATCATTTTATGGTCTCCCTGCAAACATGAGATATACAGAGCGAATGCAAATCAAACTGACTCACCACTGTTGTAATAAAGGAATTATCAAAACTAAACAATCTACGCAAATGTAAGGAAAATGCCAGTTATATTTGTTTTCTTTAACAAAATGTTTTTGCCATTAACATTTGGCATTCCATCTGAAGCTCTTGCATGTGACTCAAAAAGGTAGAAACAGTCACCTTGTTCCAATAATGCAATAGAAAAGCCGTTGCATACGAAGACTGCCTATGGGTTGAATGAGAAAGTCATAGCGAGTCCTGTCTCTAAATCAAGGAAAGGATACTCCACTAAGGATAAGATATTTAAATTTCCTGAAAATGTTTTTTTTTTTTTTTTTTTTTTTTTTTTTTTTTTCACTTTCCAGGGATAATGCTGGTTGTCAAGTGAAAAATAAGATGGCAAATCACATGGCTCTAAATAGTCATGATATGTCTTGGCATTCTTTTTTGCATACTTGTATAATTTATCTCCTGCAAACAGAATTTCATTCATGTTGTTGACATTCAACTTGTTGGTACAGATCCTTTTCTGTACAGCTTTCACCAATAATACTAAACAACATGGTAGGCATTGACGCCCTCTTGAATCAGGACTAAATATCCCATCTCTTTGATGGATACTTCCTTGCAATAATACAGATGCATTTTCTTGTAGCGACACCGCCTCGTGGCTGCGAAGAAGCAGCCACGACGGTGGCGTCAAATGATAACACGTATGGAATAGAACAGAATCGTGTGTACGGACCCTTGCCGTGGCCTGAAAAGTCGCAATGATTAAAGCGAATAACACCGAGTGTTTCGACTGAGACATGTGATGTCAGTCAGCCAATGAAAGTGCTCAGCGATACGTATCGTGTCTGGTTTCCGACCTTCTGGGTGTTGCGACAACTGTGTGTGTTGTCGTATGACAACCAGCTTGTTTACTAGAATCTACCGGCTGTCGAACAGTTTATTTTTCGCGAGGCTACAGACATGAAAGCTTCTTTTACCTGCATTTTTGAAATTCATGGTGTGTCGCACGCGAAAAACAACAACAGATACTTGTTCAGTTCTTCAGCAAAATTCCTGATGCCGTAAAGTGCATTTCATGTAGGCAACCGGTAGCACAGGAGCTTGACGTTTGCTAATTTCTACTTATAGGGCCTGTCCCTACGATTATGAAATAATCGAAGGTTCGAAGGACAGGCCCTATAAGTAGAAATTATCCAATGTCAAGCTCCTGTGACCGGTAGTGTAGCGTAACTTGGTACCTATTACCGGCGTGCACTGATTATCGGGTATTCAGAAATCACGACCCACAGACCACGGCCCCCGCCCATCGGGGCCAGCGAAGAAGTTGGGCTGCCTATAGTCTCCAGGGCAGAGTTGCCTTAGGCAGGGCCTGTTCATCATGTGATCGGGTTGGGTAAAAGTCCCACAAATCTGGAGGCAGTATCTTTAAATGGATACATTGTTGCATTTTTTTTTTTCTTTTTATTCGCTAGAATCATCATACAGCAAATACAATGTATAAATAGACTCTAAGGCTGGCTAATCTGGTCGATTATCACTCCTGTCATTGTGATCGATTATTTATCATGAAAGATTTGGTCAATTTACTTGTCTGTCTGAGCAGGACTCTTCCCATGTTATACTTTACTGTATGTATTTGGTCAAATAGGCCTGAGCAAACAGTGTAGACCCAGATGGGATGCCGCAAAATGTGGCGTCTCATTGATTATAAGACATCTGTAATGATAATCATTTTTGTGGAATTTATAGATAAGTTAATCAATTATCTGATTAATTTTGTCAGCCTAAATAGTCTGTGTGAATAAAAGTAATATACTCCATGTATTTTCGCGTTAAATTCAATATTGCGTTAAACTGATTTCTCAATGAAAATAAACGGCAGCGCCACCTACCTGCTGGATGTTTTAAATACAAAGTCACGCTTTAGTGGGCAAGGTTTGTTTTCAGAAATACACTGTTGTTTTGTGATTTTCGCTTAGAAAAGAAATATATTGACCGTGGTGATAACAGTCCTTAATGACATTTACACCTATATCTATTAAATCAATTTTTACAGCTAAGACTAACTTATTTTTTCTATGAAAATATCAAATCTAAGGTACCGTATTAATCCGCCTATAAGACGGGGATTTTTCCAAAAAAAAAAAAAAAAAAAAAAAAAAAGCCCCCAAAAATCCAGACCCATCTTATAATCAAGATCTTTGGCCATATCGGTATTTTCGGCAAAGTCCGGTGGTGCCACGTGGTCACGGAAAATGCCGATCTTCGAAACCGGTAGAAGGATATAATGTTTACCTTCGTCCCTTGACAGAAATAGCAGCAAGGTAATTTTGTAGGTGAAGTACCGAATTTTTCTGTGTATTACTCGCACCCTTGTATAACATGCACTGAATATTTGCTAAATAGTTTTGAAATAAAAAAAAAGAGATGTTCTATGTAAAACACGAAGAATTTATCTGTGCGTTATTTACTAAGTTACCAGATACTAAGTGTCAAATTTCACTAGGATTGAGTTGAAAATGGCCGAACTCGGAAGGTTTAGAGTAGAAACAGGCCGAATTTACAATAATGCTAACTGAATTTTCGTTGTGCAGCTCTGTTACCATGGGCCTCAGGCAACTTGATGTAGTGTAGGCAGTTCTTTGCTTCCCCACTGCAGACGCTATGATAATAAAAATGTAGTTATTTCTTTTGTGTTCTCATAATTAACACCTTCTTTGTGTCACTTTCTTAACTGAGACGTGAAATTATCAACTCAGTGCCTCAGGGCAATGCAAACAACAACTAACGTCGACTAGTTGTCATTCTGACTGCCAATTAACCAATTAAGTGCACAGATGTATGCTGGTAGTTTGATTTTCTTTATCAGAAACATTGTTTATTTCAAACAATTTTTTTGGTAAGTTTAAATAAAAAAAAAAAAAAAAAAAAAAAAAGGATAAACATATGCCCAGTCAGCATTCTACGTAAATCTATATCGGGCAGTCATCGGCCCGTCAGGGTAGCTGACGGGCCGATGACGGCCCGATGTAGATTTACGTAGAATGCTAGCTGGGTGGTAAGAAAATAAAAGATAAAATGCAAATGACCGATCTACCTACCTCAAAAGCCCAGTTGGTTTTGTTTATTATCAATAATTTTAATAATTGCATAAACTTAAATACTTTTTTATTTTTTCAATGTATGATCGTTCGTGCCAATATTTATGTTCTACCAAATTTATTTCCTATTTTGAACTACAATAAATCAGTTGTGCAGGCTGATTTATTCAAGTTACGGTTGAGTCTTGTCAAAGTCCGGTAATCAATACAGATTCATATGCATATGCCTGTTTGAGTAGTTTCCCTTTGAAGAGATCACATGATCAGCAAAATAAAAAAGCGTAAACAAAAACAGCATGGACATGAAAAGGATATCAAATTACTACAAATCAGATCGAGTTGC